>OVAY01000907.1:0-41466 GCA_900406395.1 Kernera saxatilis | reverse complement strand
TGAGTGTTATTTATTAAGAGGAACAAGAATGTGTGATGAACCAAGAAATATCCTATAGGAGAAGCTAAAGTTACAAGGAGAAATATCTCTTTTTTGTTTTGCATTCCTTGAGAGAAACTTCAAATATACTATTAAAATGACTAAACGGGCACTGGAATCTAGTATAAACGGTCATATATAGATAACAAACACAAGTTTATGGTCCGAAAAAACTAATATTTGAGTGTTATTTATTAAGAGGAACAAGACTATGTGATGAGCCAAGAAATATGCTATGGAGCAAAAGTGACAAGGAGAAGTATCAAGTAGTTGTTTAGCATTCCTTAGAGAAATTTCAAATATACTATCAAAAACACTAAACGGGTAGTGGAATCTAGCATAAACGGGCAGTGGAATCTAGCATAAACGGTCATATATAGATAACAAACACAAGTTTATGGTCCAAAAAAGCTAAGATTTGAGTGTTATTTATTAAGAGGAACAAGAATGTGTTATGAACCAAGAAATATCCTATAGGAGAAGCTAAAGTTACAAGGAGAAGTATCTATTTTTTGTTTTGCATTCCTTGAGAGAAACTTCAAATATACTATTAAAATGACTAAACAGATAGTGGAATCTAGTAAAACCGGTCATATACAGATAAAAAATACAACTTTATGGCTCAGAAATGCTAAGATTGGAGTGTTATTAATTAGGAGGAACAAGAATGTGTGATAAGCCAAGAAATATGCTATGGAGAAGGTAAAGTTACAAGGAGGAGTATCTCTTACTTGTTTAGCATTCTTTGAGAGAAACTTCAAATATATTATCAAAAAGACTAAACGGGCAGTGGAATATAGTATAAACGGTCATATAAAGATCAAGAACACAAGTTTACGGCCCAAAAGAGCTAAGATTGGAGTGTTATGGATTGAGAATTACAAGATTGAGTGATGAGCCAAGAAATATGTTATGAAGAAGCAAAAGTGACAAGGAGAAGTATCGCTTAGTTTTTTAGCATTCCTTGAGAGAAACTTCAAATATACTATCAAAAAGACTAAACGGGCAGTGGAATCTAGCATAAACGGTCATATACAGATCAAAAACACAAGTTTATGGTCCAAAAAAGTTAAGATTTGAGTGTTATTTATTAAGAGGAACAAGAATGTGTTATGAACCAAGAAATATCCTATAGGAGAAGCTAAAGTTACAAGGAGAAGTATCTATTTTTTGTTTTGCATTCCTTNTCTTACTTGTTTCGCATTCCTTGAGAGAAACTTCAAATATACAATCAAAAAGACTAAACAGATAGTGGAATCTAATAAAAATGGTAATATACAGACCAAAAACACAAGTTTATGGCCCAAAAGAGCTAAGATTGGAGTGTTATTGATTGAGAATTACATGAATGAGTGATGAGCCAAGAAATATGCTATGGAGAAGAAAAAATTACAAGGAGAAGTATCTCTTACTTGTTTAGTATTCCTTGAGAGAAACTTCAAATATACTATAAAAATGGTCATATACAGACCAAAAACACAAGTTTATTTCCCAAAAGAGCTAAGATTGGAGTGTTATTGTTTGAGAATTACACGAATGAGTGATGAGCCAAGAAATATGCTAAGAGAAAGAAAAATTACAAGGAGAAGTTTCTCTTACTTGTTTGGCATTATTTGAGAGAAATTTAAAATATACTATCAAAAAGATTACACCGGAAGTGGAATCTAGTAAAAACGGTCATATACAGACCAAAAACACAAGTTTATGGCCCAAAAGAGCTAAGATTGGAGTGTTATTGATTGAGAATTACAAAATAAGTGATGAGCCCTACGGAGAAGCAAAAATTACAAGAAGAAGTATCTCTTACTTATTTAGCATTCCTTGAGAGAAACTTCAAATATACTATCAAAAAGACTAAACGAGAAGTGGAATCTAGTAAAAAGGGTCATATACGGATCAAAAACACATGTTTATGGTCCAAAAGAACTAATATTGATTAAGAAAAACATGAATGAGTGATAAGCCAAGATATATGCTATTGGAGAAGCTAAAAATTACAAGGAGAATTATCACTTACCTTTTTAGCATTCCTTGAGAGAAACGTCAAATATACTATAAAAAAAAGACTAAACATATAGTGGAATCTAGTAAAAACGGTCATATACAGACCAAAAACACAAGCTTATAGGGTCTTTGGTTTGCGTCCTCTATAACCAATAGCATGGAGTCCGCCTATGCAAAAAGAAAATCAAATATAAATCGTAATACAATAACTAGAGAATCTTGAAGAATCTTACCAAAAATTTGTCAATATCCTTTAGAATTTTTCATTTGTAAGTCTTACTTCAAACAATTTGAATTACCATCACAATTGCTTTACTTTCTGCACATATTTGCAATCGTAGTATCTACTAGAGTACCCAAAATAATCTTCACCAAAATTTATCAATCTCCTTTAAAATTTACTATTGTGTAAGTCTTACTTCAAACAATTTGTATTACCATCAAAAATTACTTTACTTTCTGCCCCTATGGGTAATGTGTAGCTTAAGTTCGTTGACCTCAATATTTAGCTACACATTCATTGTAATAAAGACGTAACTGTCTTACCGTATAAATAATAACATCAAAAACATTAGTAACTTTTTAATTTCTTAACATAATTTTTATTTTAAAAATCATTCCTTCATTTAATCTGTAATTATCTCTTTCCATACAAATAAAATATTAATTGTATCAATAAAATATATTGCAATCGACTAAATTTGACCATCAATGTTTATATTTATTTGACTATTACCAATACATATAGTCAAATAACATATTGTTCAAGTTGGGGGTTCAAAATCTTCACTTTCCAAGTTGAAGGGGAGTACTGGCGGTTGATATCAGATCTGATATACATAGAAACAATATATTACGATATACACAAATCTTTGTAATTTGGATTATTTGCATTCTCCTAGATTAGGTCGGTTAAGGTCATGTGTATAAATACCTTTGTAAAGTCATCAATAAAACTCAAGTCTTTCTCTTAGTTCACAATATTCAAGACAAAAGATATTATGTAAAGCTGGAAGTGCAGTGGTTTTATCGGCCATAAGATGTAGAGGATTAAAATATTCGAAAAGAATCCAAAAACTCGAGAGATCGTTTCTACAGTTTCCAACATTTGTTTTATCTACATCTTCAGGACAATAAAACCATTGCACCTCAACCTTCATATATTCATATTTGCATTCCATATAAATATTTTGTTCAACAACCAATTCCGTTATGATAATCAAAAACTGAAAACACGCCAAAATTTCTTCTTTTTCTGTTTTTAAATTTGATGATCGCAACTTAAGATCTTTGGTTTGCGTCATCTATAACCAATAGCATGAACTCCCCCTATGCAAAAAGAAAATCAAATGTAAATCGTAATACAATAACTAGCTAATCTTGAAGAATCTTACCCAAAATTTGTCAATATCCTTTAAAATTTTTCATTGTGTAAGTCTTATTTCAAACAATTTGAATTACCATCACAATTGCTTTACTTTCTGCACAAATTTGCAATCGTAGTATCTAATAGAGAACCTTAAAGAATCTTCACCAAAAATTTGTCAATCTCCTTTAAAATTTACTATTGTGTAAGTCTTACTTCAAACAATTTGTATTACCATCAAAAATTACTTTACTTTCTGCCCCTATGGGTAATGTGTAGCTTAAGTTCGTTGACCTCAATATTTAGCTACACATTCATTGTAATAAAGACGTAATTGTCTTACCGTATAAATAATAACATCAAAAACATTAGTAACTTTCAAATTTCTTAACATAATTTTTATTTTAAAAAATAACTCCTTCATTTAATCTGTAATTATCTCTTTCCATACAAATAAAATATTAATTGTATCAATAAAATATATTGCAATCGACTAAATTTGACCATCAATGTTTATATTTATTTGACTATTACCAATACATATAGTCAAATAACATATTGTTCAAGTTGGTGGTATGAAATCTTCACTTTCTAACTTTAGGGGGAGTATAGGCGGTTGATATCGTATCCGATATACATAGAAACAATATATTACGATATACAAAAATCTTTGTAATTTGAATTATTTGCATTCTCCTAGATTAGGTCGGTTAAGGTCATGTGTATAAATACCTTTGTAAAGTCATCAATAAAACACAAGTCTTTCTCTTATTTCACAATATTCAAGACAAAAGATATTATGTGAAGCTGGAAGTGCAGTGGTTTTATCGGCCATAAGATGTAGAGGAATAAAATATTCGAAAAGAATACAAA
Organism: Kernera saxatilis; assembly: GCA_900406395.1. Taxonomy (NCBI): domain Eukaryota; kingdom Viridiplantae; phylum Streptophyta; class Magnoliopsida; order Brassicales; family Brassicaceae; genus Kernera; species Kernera saxatilis. The sequence continues at coordinate 37,184 of OVAY01000907.1, read as the reverse complement.
AACTCGAGAGATCGTTTCTACAATTTCCAACATTTGTTTTTTCTACATCTTCAGGACGATAAAACCATTGCACCTCAACCTTCACATATTCATATTTGCATTGCATATAAATATTTTGTTCAACAGCCAATGAATAATTGGCGGATATTCTTACCAAGGCACTTGGGCGTGTTCAGTTCAACAACTTATTGATCAAGTTGGGGGTTCAAAATCTTCACTTTCCAACTTGAGGGGGAGTACTGGCGGTAGATATCGTATCTGATATACATAGAAAGAATATAATACGATATACACAAATCTTTGTAATTTGAATTATTTTCATTCTCCTAGATTAGGTCGGTTAATGTCATGTGTATAAATACCTTTGTAAAGTCATCAATAAAACCCAAGTCATTCTCTTATTTCACAATATTCAAGACAAAAGATATTATGTGAAGCTTGAAGTGCACGGGTTTTATCGGCCATAAGATGTAGAGGAATAAAATATTCGAAAAGAATCCAAAAACTCGAGAGATCTTTCTACAATTTGCAACATTTGTTTTCTCTATATCTTCTGGACAATAAAACCATTGCACATCAACCTTAACATATTCATATTTTCATTGAATATAAATATTTTGTTTTACAGCCAAGTCGCAGATGATGCAGAGGATGAGCCAGCTGTTGGCGATGACATCCCACACATAGGGAGTGCTACTGATAATGCCAGCCCAAGCGATACACAGCCACCAGATGCGCGCCTACCTAGGCGCAGGAGAGAGCCAGGCGAGCGTAGGAGTGCCAGTTCTTCTGGCAGCTCCTAATTCACAGTACATTTCTCCCTCTTCCATTGTTTATATCATTTCTTTATTTATTTTGAGTCTGTTAGCTCTCCTCTTGGTTTATTTTCACACCGAATCGGTGTGAAGTAAGTCTGGGGGAGGGTATTTGATGTTACTAACGTATTTTCTTTTCTTTGTTTTCTTTTGAGTCATTTGAGTTAGTTTGTGTCTTTTATTGAGTCAAAACTTTGTAGAGAACGAGGACCTTATATGATGACGATGTTAACCGTTTAAGATGTCTTTGTACTATCTATCTAATGACCATTTGCAGATTTTTCTGGAGCTTGTGACACCTAGAAACCCTATGAGTGGATTTTCCCCGGATCAATTCACCTTACAGGGATTTTGCTGGATCAAAAATTAACTCTGTTATATGGACTACTAATTGAATTGAATTTTCTTGTCAGGGGTTTGATATTGGGAAACGGATCAAGACATTCATGATTTTCTTTCACCCTTTTTCCACTCTCTTGCTAAATATGGATGGCCAGAATCACTTTTAGTTTGGTAACCACACCCTTACCCTATCTTCCTTTCATCCCCATGCATTCTAGCTCACTTTCACATATGTATACATTTTTCTTCTTGCTTAGGGTTGGCACGATTTTCTTCTTGCTTAGGGTTGTTTACTGGATTGTATGGTGGTTTGAATATCATTCTTGTGTCTTTGTGGTACTTGGAGAACCTGTAGATTAAGACATTGATTTTTGAGCCTGTGTGTTATCTTGGGTAGTTCAAATAGGCACGAAATGGATATGAATGTCTGAGATGTTTTCTTTAGGTTGGAAATACACTTAGGTTGAGATTTGTGTTGAAAAATCGGTTCCACCCATTTTCGGTACCTACACCAAAAAAAAAAAAATAATTTCGTGTACCAGACGAAAGTGGAACCGAAAAAATTAAAAAGAAGTCTCCAAGTTCAGAATAAGCCTAGGGAAAACATGAGTATTGGTTGGATTGTTGATTTGTGTTAGTTTGCTGGCTTAAGCAGTTAAGAAATCGTGTTTCATCAAGTGACCCATTCTCTCTTGCGATTTTGCATATATGTTTTGCATCATATGGCACATCAGAAAAGAAAAAAAAACTCCAAACACTCTAAAGCCCCACCGAAAAATCAGCCCTTATACACCAAGCCCGTTTCGCGGTGGAAAACTTTTGATGAGAAGCTCACGATAACCTGAATGAATGTAGAGAGTTAACTGACGTGAATGTGAAATTTCTTGTAGGTTTGGAGTGTTATGGACAAGGATTGTGAAAGTCGTTGGTGGGATTATACTAAGCTTTCTCTCGTCAATTTCTGTTTAATATGTATGCAGGTTACAGTTCAAGGCATGGTTGCTGAAGATTTGAGAGTTCCAGCGTTATCAAACCTCTTTTCCATTCTTGGTTTTCTGTTTGCTTGAGGGCAAGCACCGCATTCTTTGTTTTAGATAGGTTTTCTGTGTTTTATCGAGTTTTTTAGTTATTTTAGAGTCATTTCAGGAGCAAAACAGAGCAAAACGGAGCAAAACGAAGCCTTTGACGAAAAGAGATTGACCACCACACTTGGGACCGATCGATCCCTCATCCCCAAATCGATCCCATTAACGTTCGCAAGCTCGGATCGATCACTGGATCTATCCAGAAGAAGCTCGCGATTTCAGATCGATCGATCCATGAGTGGACCAATTGATCCACATCCGGACCGATCGATCTCTTCTTGGATCGATCGATCCGCTCAGCATGAAGAAAAGGAAAAATGCGATTTGGCTGTTTGCGACCCGTTTCGACCTGTTTCGACCCGTTTCCATTTTTAGACCTTTAAATACCTTTTCTTTAGAAATTTTTCAGACTAATCTTTATTTTTCTTAAGACTTTTAGCTATTCCTCTTTGTAAGCTTCAGGGAGACGAATATCGTACTATGTGCACTTTGGAGAAGATTTATGAACCCTATTTGCTTTTGATTTATATAATTATGCATTCTTCTTCATCTCTCTGTGTTTTCTCTATCACCATGTGCGAGTAATCCACCTGTTAGGTTTTAGAGTTTCAAAGGGTTCATGATTTATTATATCTGATTTAGTAATCCACATACTACTGTGATTTGCCATGCACTTGCAGTGATATTTTAGAGTTTAAACTCTGTGTATCAACCCCTGACAGTGAGTCTGTCGGAAATTCCGACGGAATCCTAATGGAAAGAACCGTCGGGAATCCCGATAGATTATCTTATCGGGAATCCCGATAGAATGCCTCATCGGGAAAGTTGTCGGGAAATTGCCCGACGGTTTCCCGACTTATAATTTTTCGGGAGTGTATCCGTCGGGATTCCCTCGGGTATAACTCTTTGCTCGGTTTTCCGTCGGGAATATATCCTAGGGAATACCGACGGATGTCGTGATATATTCCCGACGGAAACCAGAAAGAATATGAATTATATTTTTCAAATTTAATAAATATTTAATTTTAAATTTAGATTTCTTTTTAAAATAAAAGTATTAATTAAAATTGAAATTAATAAAAATATATAAATTCATAAAATATTCTTAGACCAATATTTAAAAATATTCATAAATTTTGTTTAAAAAAAAAACTAATCGCATCTTATCTATAAATTTCGCTAGCTCTTGCACTCTTCGTTCGTTCTCCTTTCTTTGCTCTGCCATCTGCCCATCTCCTTCTCCAAGGCGTCGATTTGGTCGATCTTTTCCTTAAGCGCTTCCACAAGTGCTGGATCTTGGGAGTAACCCGTAGATGTAGCAGAGGTAGATCTGAAACAGGGCATGTTTCCTAAACTAAAAAAAGAACCTTTCTCTTCGGAGTTTTCTATATATCAAGTATGAAAAAATTGTTAGTAGATATCAAGTAAGATAGAAATTAACCAAAAATTATAAGAAAACAAAAACTACCTCGATGACAATTTGGTTCATGTACTCAAAAGGAACCTTATTAGAAGATGATCCCTCGTTTGGTAGCGTAGCAAGAAACTCCTCAGCCCTCCTCTGTGACGCCTCGATAACCTCCCGTGCGATCGGATCTTGGATTTGCTTTGTTTTCTTGTTGGTGTGCGTGTCCTCCATCAATTTAAAATGATCGGGACGCACACCATCTCGAGCATCCTGAAAAAGAAATTGTTAAAATATTAAAAAGTAAATTAATAGTTAAAATAAAACAAAACTAACACTTACCATTTGGTCGGCGCGGATTAGGAAGCTCGTAGATCCTGCATTGTGTATAGCAATCCCTTTCCCGCCTCGGTCACTTCTCCGATTCTTCGAGTTCGTAGTGGATTTGGATTTCGTCTCAACCTCATCCCAATACCCTTGGAATCTCGCCCAAATAGTGGCATCAAGCCCTTTAGGTTTCTCTCCTTTCACCCACTTTTGCTTCCACTCGTTAAGGGTTTGGAAATATTGATATGCTGCCGCGGAATCAAACGCATTTTGGACCCGGTTGAGTAGAACGGTCCGAACGTCGTTGATAGGGACCATAATCCCTAAAAAAACGGATTAGTATATTTTAAAAAATTATATAAATTTTAAATTTTACAAAAAATCAATAAAAACTCAAAAAAATAGTATAAAATATGTTATAAATCCAAAATATTTCAACAAAATTCAAAATAATTTTACAAATTCATTAAATTTCAATAATACATATTAAAATTATGAAAAATTAATAAAAATTATAAACATACAAAATAAATCATAAATTTTTTATAAATATCCTATAAATACAAATGTACATACATACAAAATAATTCATATAAACTCAAAAGAAAAGATTGAAAAACATTTAAAAATCGTAAAAATAAAATTTGAACATCATATTCCATAAAGATTTGTTGCTAAATCACCAAAAAAACGAGTTTTAGACCTATAGAAATTTATTAAAAAAACATAAAAATATAGAAAACACACAAAAAATGCTAATTTCGGGTTCAAATACTATCTAACCACCTAATATAATACATAAAGTTACAAACCTAAGATCTAACAACCTAATAATCTAGAAATCTAAAAAAAAAAACATAAAAATATGAAAATCTTACATGTATTTGGTGGGATTGTGTGAGAGGGAGATGATTTGGTTGAGAGAGAGAGTTACTTGGGTGAGAGGGAGAGGGGATTGAGAGGATTTGGGTGAGAGGGTGAAGTTTGTCGTAGAGAGAGAGAGAGAAAAAAAATCGAGTAGAGAGAGAGAGGAAACCAGAAAATGGAGAAGGAGAAGAGGTCTCAGGGTTTTTTAGTTTCCGAGTTCCCAACGGGTATATCCGTCGGGTTTCTGTCGGTAAATTTGGTCGAAATAAATTAATTAATTTTTCACGCGATTTCATAAAATTTTGGCGAATTAAGGCGGTCAAATTCTCGGTTCAGAGGTAAAAAATTAATTACGCGCGTTCCAAAAAATTAATTACGCGCGTTACTAAATACCGATGGATTTCTGACGAATAGTGAATTTTTGCGTATGTTTTGATTGGTCAGTCAATTCGACAATGTTCTTAGCCCGTCGGTAATCCGTCGAGAATTTCCGACGAATTACCGATGGGTTGAAAACTGAAAATTCAAAGTGCCGAAACATACGTTAACCATATTCGTCAGCAAACCGTCGTGAATTCCCGAGGGATTTCAGATTCCTGAGGAATTCCTGACGGATTTAGGGTAAAGGGTATCAAAAATTTCAGTTTAATACCACGTAATCCTTGTGTTATTGGGTTTAAAGCTTTTAGAAGTATAAGAAGCTTCAAGACTCGATACAAACATCAATAAGTTAAAAAAATTCCAAAAACCCAACATAAACACATAAACTTAAATTAACATACGTTGTACAAATTATAAGATATTCAATGGTTGTAATATTTTTTTAACACCTGCATATATGGATCAATTTCGTGCATAAGATACTTTAAGAGTATATTAAGATATGCGTATGATTGATTAATGAGAGCGGAAAGGCTGAAATGTTACCCTAAACCCTACCTGGTGAGGAATCCGTCGGGTTTCTGTTGGGAATTGCTAACGGATTCCCGACGGATTTTAATACACATGTTTCCGGTGTGTGATCCATTGCAATGATTGGAAGCCGCCAGTCAATCATTTGCTCAACAATCCGACGGGTTTATGTCGGGAATTCATTACGGATTCCTGAAAGATTATTTTTATTTAAATTAGTAAATAATTATTAATCTGAATAATAATTTGAATAAAAATACAAATAGTACATATAAATTACTCTGAACTAGAATCATAATCCGAAGGAACTCAGTCTGAATCATCATCAAATTTGTCTACTGAATCCTCTGACTCTGAGTGGACAACATCAAATTTGCCAAATCGGCTGAAATCTACGACAAGGTCGACCTCAAGAGAATGCTAAACCGGTGCCATCTCCCAGCTTCCACTTGCCTGTAAAAGATCATGCTCAGGTACTCCATGTACTCTTCCTCGAGGTTTTATCGGCGTCACCGTGATCCACGAGTCTTGTCTGTGCGTAACACGAGGATATCTAATGTAGCACACCTGTTAAAATATATTAGAATATATGAGATATTCAAAATTGTTTAAATTAGAGATTAAGTAAGGTTGTACTATTATATAATCCAAATACCTGGTCTGCTTGTAACGTAATGATAAAAGGGTCGTATTTGAGTAGTCCTCGTCTTGAATGTACAAATGTAAAACCAAATTGGTCAACTCGAACACCACGATTGAGGAATGGATCATACAATCGCATTGAAATGCAATGCATCTCAAGTTAATCATTCCCGCGTACCGAATTTCCAAAATTTATCTAAGCAAACTGTAGTACAAGACATCACCGGATTGAGATATTGTACCATAATCAGAGATTGTTCTTTGACTTCAATCTTCATGAATCCGAAAAGCATATCCGCTTGTGCAATACTTCGGATATGATCTTGCAATGGAATCTGGACCGTTCGCAAACTCAACTAATCAATGCAATTACGCAGGTTAGATGCATATCCGTCAGGGCATTTGATACTATGGATAATCCAGTCTAAAAACTCTTGCTTTGAAGGCGCGTCCAAGCGGTATACGGGACTGGACATTTGCCGTCTGACTTAACATGAAGCTCAGGACGAGCACAAATTTCTGGCAAGTCTAATCTAGACTTCAAATTGTCTTTTGTTTTACCTTGGACATTTAGAATGGTGTTCTTGATGTTGTCAAAGAAGTTATTATCAATGTGCATGACATCTAGATTATGCCTCAATAAATGGTCTTTCCAGTACGACAAATCCCAAAATATACTTTTCTTGTGCCAATTGTGTTGTTCACCAGCACCATCAATAGGAGAATGTCCACTACCACTGTAGTCAGAAGTCCTTTCAGCACCAAAATCACGTAATTGCGTCAGTAAACAAGTGCCATCTACCTCAGGAGGTGGAACATCAAACATTTTTCTCTTATTTTTGAACAACTTATTCGCATTTTTGAAAAACTTATTCGCCCGTCGATACGAATGATCGCTCAGTAAGAATATTCTATGGCAATCAAACCAACTCGTTTTCTGTTTGTGCTTCAATACACATCTGTATTATCTTGACAATAGGAGCATGACAATCGTCCATGAGTTATCCATCCAGATAGCATACCATATGCTGGAAAATCACTTATGGTTCACATAAGTATCGCACGCATCTTAAAATTATGCTGCATCGAAACATCATACGCTTCAACACCATGATGCCATAACATGTTCAATTCATATATCAACGGTTGCATAAACACATCAAGTGCTCTCTTCGGATGCTCTTGGTCTGGAACGAGAATGGAAAAAAACAAAAACTCTCGACTCATGCATAAAGATGGCGGCAAATTGTAAGGTGTTACAATTACTGGACACAACGAATATTGCCTTCCATACTTTCCAAATGGATTAAAACCATCTGTACATAATGCGAGGTATAAGGTATATGTTCCTAAGCTCATAAAGAAAATCCGGATACATAGATTGAATATTGTATCCACGCTTCTGCATCTGAAGGATGTGTAACTTCTCCTCCCTCTGTCCTATGCTCTGCAAGCCATCTCATTGCCCCCGCCGTACGCTCAGATTGATATGACCTCTTCAACCTCTCTATTAACGGTAAATACCATATCCGTTTATAGGAAACTGGAACTCTCCCACTTGTTTCCTGATACCTCGACTTCCTACAAAATCGACATCTTTTGTGGTTTTCGTCTTGTCTCTAGAAGATCATACAATTGTCGATGCAAACATCTATCATCTGATACGGCAATCCAAGACCAGCTACCAGTTTTTGAACCTCGTAGTATGTAGCTGGTGAGAGATTATCTTCAGGCAACACATCGTTCACAAAGTCTGCTATCGCATCCACACATTCCTCTGCCAAATTTTAGTCCGTCTTAATGGTCATCAATCGACTAGCAGATGATAAAGGCGAATGACCCTCTCTACACTTTCTGTATAGCGGTTGTTTAGGTTCATCAACCCTATCTCGATCTTCAGCAACTGTGGGCAAATTTTCCCGATACGCATCATTGACCATCTGAACAGTACCTATACCAAAATTTACATCCGTTCTAGGTTCCTCTAGTCTATCGCCAACATATGGTTTCCTACTGCTATCATTATCCATTCTTTCTCCATGTAGAAACCAAATCATTGCAATAAATTCATTGCAATACAAGTGATTCCACACTAATCAATCCTAATATAATTTCATTATTTGCTTGCGCTTGCTTACAACATATGTTTTGCTACTGCTATCATTATCCATTATTTGCTTGCGCTTGCTTACAAGTCAATTCCATGAATTCTGCTACTCCTCGCGCATATTCATCTCTTAATAAGTTCGACTCCGGATCCACCATTGGTTCATCCATCCACGATCGAAAATAGTTTGAAGTAGACATTATTTCTAGTTTTTGTATTGTTGTTATTGCGAATGAGGAGTAGTGAAATATATACAATCTTGAATTTCTAAACCCGACGGATTTTCCCTCTTGAATCCATCGGAAACTTTAAAATTCAAACGCCTCTAAAACGGCTATTTTTTACTGATGAAATTCCGATGGAAAACCATAACGGATGTATTCCATCGGAATTCTGTCAGGATTTGGTATCCCTAAACCGACGGAAATGACTCCTTCGGGAATTCCTGACGACTTCCTGATGGAAATCCACAACGGATATATTCCGTCGGGTTCCAATCGGTAATTGGTTCCAATTTCCTGATAGCATTAAACCTCGGGAATTCCCAACGGATAAATTGACGATTAACAACAGATCATATGTCGTCGTGAATTGGTCGGGTTTCCGACAGAATGTTGGCCATCGAGAACACCGTCGGGAATCTCTGTGTTTTCTTGTGGTGAACTGATCCAGCAAACTCGCGAATAAAGCAAGTGCAGAAGTGAGCTAGGACTTGAGTGAGCTTTCACTGCGGCCACACCTAATTCCACGGTAAGAAGTCACGTCCATGGCCTCTCATGGTTCAAGTATTCTTCACAAATTAACTTATTTTTGACTTAAACCGATACAAAGACTTCAAGACCTACAAATGCAAATCCTTAAGCCTCATTAGGGCATGCTTCCAACGCCTCCTAGCTTCTATCAAGCCATCACCACGACATCTCAGGAGCAATACCGCTGTTTGCTAAGGAGAGCTTCTCAACTCGTTTTCCATTCCATTTAAGTGTTTTCCTTCACTGTTCTTCATTTATTCGCTTTGGGGAGACATTTCAACCTCTTTAACATCTAGAGAAGTTGTCGAACACTTTTATCTCTTTACTGATTTCATTTATGATGCTTTCAATAATGATTTCATGTTCGTTTACTTTCATCATATCCGCATAGTTCTTTTTTTTGGTTAAAAGATGATTCAAAGGGATCTCATGGATTGATTTTGTTAACTTGTTAGATCTAAGGTTTTATTTATCATTGAGTTCGTCTTATTACTTATATCTTGATTGATCACCTAGCAACTATCCATAGAATTAATCTACCCACCATAAGGGCAGATAGATTTCCCAAACTAACTCTAGAAAGCAAGCATATCCGTTGCAGAGCTTTGTGAACCTACCATACCTAAACTAAATGCTTGTTTTTCTGCGTGATTACCTACTGACATTAAGTGATTAAGTTGATTAAAGCTAGATAAAAATTTCCAAAAGTAGATTTATTATGCTACAGTATTTCGAGATATTCCTACTGTCCAATGACTTTAAATAACCATTGAATTTACATCATCTTTTATTATTTGCTTGCTGATTTTCATTCTCAAACAAAAACCCAAACAAAAATCCCTTTTAATATTGTCATTTTAGCTAGATAATTCGCTTATAGGATTCATTGTGTGATTATCATTCTCTGTGGGATCGATAACTTTAAGTACTATGATAGATTAATTGTGCGCTTGCATGTATTCGTCGTGTCTAATTAAGGTGAAAATAAGACACGCATCAATTTTTTTTTTTTGGCGCTTTTTCCGGGGAATGATTTCATCGCTTTTGAATTACAAACCAAAATTTAGTCTAAGACATTGATTTTTTTCTGTTTTTAGTTTTATTTTCTCTACTCTTTGCTTTTCTTTGAGTACGTATAGTTGTTTTTGATTTTCTCTTGAATCTCTTAATGCATGACTAGAAGCTAATGCTCAAGAAGTGTAACTCCATTCCAAGATATCGATAGACTTGAAAAGAAATTAGAAGACTTCGAAGAGAACAAAGGATGGCCGATCATCTAGGTCTCAATCTCAACCAACAATATCAACACGGTGCCATGGACAAGCATGGACAATAACCACTCGATGCTGAGGGTAATCACATCTTCCTTCCTGGGGGTGTTCAAAATGGTAAAACCGAACCGAACCGAACTGATCCAAATCAAAATAGAGTAATATGGTTGGATTTGGTTATACCATATAACCGTATGGATATAGTTTTATCAAAACCGATGGATACATATATTGTTCGGTTATTAACCGATTAAACAAATAAAACCGAAATAAACCGATTGTCCCTTAATAATATATATATATACATACACTATATCATATAAATATATATAATATATGTAATTTCGTAAAATTAGTTTTACTCAAACTAAAAATACATTAATAAACTATTTACGTAATGATTCTTTCTAATTTGGCTTCATTAGGCAAGCACTTCGTGCCTAGTATGAAAGACTCACTTAGTTTCTGCTTGGAGGTGGATTCAAAAGAGGTAGGTGTTGACAAGACTTTGTTCATCTTTGAAGAATAAAATGAGATCCTAATTGTTCAAATTTATGTTGATGACAATTGTGTTTGGAAGCACAAAACAGGAATTGGTCATCAGTTTTGCAACATCTATGACTCAAGAATTCAAAATGAGTATGGTGGGAAAGCTGAATTACTTCCTTGGGTTACATATCAAACAAATTGATATAACGGTTTGGAATATAAACAAGCAAAACTGCTCGAACCCCAATGAGCACAACAGTTAAGCTTAACAAAGATAAATCAGGACAAAGAGTAGATGAAAAACTATATCGTGCCATAATTGGAAGTTTGCTCTACCTCATTGCAAGTCGTCCTGATATGTGTTATAGTGGGTGTGTGTGCTCGATACCTCGCTGCTCCCCGGATGACGCATTTGAATGTTGTGAAACAAATCATTAAATACGTCAAAGGCACCACAGACCATGGTTTGTATTATTCAAAACAAACTAATCAAAATCTACCAGGCTTTTGTGATGCATATTGGGCTGGTAGCTTGGATGATCAACGCATCACGTCTGGTGGATGTTTTTTTCTAGGAAATAACTTGATTGCCTGGTATAGCAAGAAACAAAATTGTGTATCTCTATCCATAGCCAAAGCAAAGTACATTACGTTGGGAAACTGTTGCACACAGCTCTTATGGATGAAACAAATGCTGGCAGACTACGATATGATGTCCAAAACCTTGTTGATTGACTATGACAATATGAGTGCCATGAATATTACTAAGAATCCACACTACAAGAAAACATCGATTTAGCCACTCTAATATACAACCACAGTAGTAGTCGCAAATAAAAGCGACTAATTTAAAACGAATTTGCGACTAATTGGAGACTCCATCAACTTAGTCGCAAATCAGTTGTAATTTAGCGACCAAAATATTGAGTGGGAGATTAGTCATTTAATTGCCACTTTTTTGTGACTATTTTACAACTAAATTAAAGATTCATAAAAAAGTGGAAAATACAGCACGGATTTCTAACGCCAAAAGTAGTCGCAAAAACGAAGTCGTAAATGTTGGTTGCAAAAGGAATTAAAAATTGCGTGGTCCCAAAAGAATGGCTATTTTTTTGCTATGTTTTTGGGATTCTATTGTGTAACGTCAGAAGAGTAACTCTTTAGTGGCTAATATATGAGTATAAAATAAATGTTCCGTATAGGTGTAGTTAGTGTACCTAATTTTAGCGAGTCCAACTATGGCGTCTCAACGGTGTTGTTAAATGGTTGCTAAATGGTCACTTTTGTTACTAATATATGACTACATATTCATAGTTCACTAATTTTTTTTAGTAGTGGCAAAATAGTGGCACTTTTACCACTAATATGTGACTACAAAATTGCTTTTAACTTATTTTTACAGATTTTATTATCTTGAGTGATATAAATCATATAAGATTTGTAAATTTTTATATAAAACCTAAAAAGACATCAATATTTGAATTTTTTTTTGGAATCCTAGGCTTTTGATATGAACCCTACATTCTCAAACATGTATCTTACATATGTATGGCATTTAATTGCAAACCTTAAGATTTTGTTTTGGAATTTTTTGAATTTTTTTTTAGTTAAAGTGTTACTTATATTTAGTAAAGATGATACGTTTTTACCGTTGGAATTTTAAAAACAAGTTATAAATGAAATTTAGGGTTTAGAGTATAGTGTACTACTATTTTAACATTCAATATATTAAGTAGTCGCAAATCAGTGGCAAAGTCTATCACTGATTTGCAACTATGATATATATATATATATATAAAAAATTGTGCATGCTATATTAAACGAATTATATGAGTGGTTTTATTGGCTTCTCACCAACGACTATACATGACCTTTACCCTCAGCTCGTGATTTCAAATCCTACATTTGCCACTATTTTGCCACTCCAATAGATTACTTTTCTCTTATAGTCTTAAAATAGTAGCATTTTTGCCACTACTATGCTACTATATATTCGTTTCTCAATCATTTTTTCTAATAGTCGCAAAATAGTTGCATTTTTGCCACTAATATGCGACTACGGATTTGTATTTTGCTTATTTTTACAAATTTCTTATCTTGAGATTTAAAAATTATATAAGATTTGTAAAATTTGATATAAAACCTAATAAGACATAATAATATTTGAAAACGTTTGAGGAATTCCTAGGTTTTGATATGAATCCTACATTCTCAAACATGTACATTACATGTGTATGACATTTGATTGAAAACCTTAGGATTTGTTTTGAAAATGATACGTTTTTACCATATTAATTGTAAAAACTAATTATAATGACATTTAGGGTTTAGGGTATAGTTTACCACTCATATTAGTGACAAAATTAACCACTAATTTGCAACTACGGTATATATCAATAAATCAAAGTTTTTGAGGACTTTTAATGAATTATTCTAGTTGTCCATTGACTTCTGACCATCAACGAAACATCACATTCTATCAGTTTGCGATTTTGATTCCCCTTTGGAGAACTTTTTTTTTCTTTTTGTAGTAGCAAAATCGTTTCTAAATTTCCCGCCCCAAATGTCGAAAATTTGGCCGAAAATATTTCAACATACCGCCTTAAATCTTAGTCTCAAAACAGTCTCTGTTTTTGCGACGAGAGAGCGACTACGGTCGTTTAGCGACTCTGTAGCAACAGTATTTACAGTCGCAAACTGCATATTTATCTCCACTCACGGTCGTCTTTATCCTCAATCTCTCGAACTCTCATCTCTCAATCTCGCAAAGCTTCTCTCAAATTTCAAAACCCCAAATCCCTCAATCCTCAATCTCTCATCAATCTCTCTCAAAATTGAAAACTCCCATTCCCCAATATCTTACAAATCTCTTAATCTATCACAAATCTTTCTCAAACTCTATAACTCAAGTCTCTCTCTCTAACGGCAGGCGTTGGGAAATCTATGAGAGGTCGTGGTAGTAGATTCGGAGGATTTCAATCTTCCTTAGGCCGTGAAATACACTTGACTGTGTTAAATCAGTTTCCGGTCAAAAATATTACTTGGTATTCTCGGCTCATTGATTTTTTTTTTTTGTCTTTCATGCGTGAATTGTGTTTATGGCAAAGCGTTTCATTATTCAATTTTGGATTTTTCTTTAATTCTTTTTTTTTTGTATCACTGATTTTGGATTTTGTGCAGCGTTGAATTAGCTTTTGTGATTGAGATATTGAATTTTCATACCATTGAGATGTTGAATTCGTGATTGAGATGTGATTGTGTTATTGGAAAGATTGGGAACTAAGGCTTCTTTTGCATTCATGACCTGAAAAATCTTCTTGAAAGTCTTAGAGTGATGGACATTGTTGTCTACAAGGAGGTTATTGTAGTTATAGCCTGAGATTGTTAGAGAGGTTGTGTTTGAGAGTTTGTTGCAGCAACGTCTATAGGGATTCTCTCCCGAGAAATGGAAACTGACTGTGATGTTGCCACATTGATGGGTGAGGACGTGATGCCGAGTTTGCTGGCTAGCCATGATGTCGAATCCGCTCCACTTGCGGCAGAGGAACAAAACCAGATCTCAACAGCTTGGAGATCATAAACCTTCAACCACCGTCCCGTCCCTGACTAGATTTTATGTTTCTATTTGTGTAACGCTTCCGTTTTCGTTTGTATGACTTTTAAAATTTAAAATTTTCAGTTATTTTTTTTTAATCATAAACTATTATTCGGAAATTATTATTTATCATTTATCAATTTTAATTATTTAAAATATTAGTAAATTCATATTTACAAATTTAAAAAGAAATAATAGGTCGGTAATATTAATCACTAAATTTTGCAACTACGTGATCGCTTATTAGTTACTAAGTTTTACAACTAACTTTTGACGTATATCACGTGGTCGCTTATTAGTCACTAACTTTTGGGACTAACTTATGACTTCAATATGTTTTGCAATAATATTGTGCCCCAACGTTCGTCCCAAATTTTTACAACTAATTTGTCACTCGCGTTTGTCATCACAGTTGAAGTCCTAAGTTAGTCGCAAAAAAAAAAAGACTACTTAGCGACTAAATTTACCGACTAATAAACTTCCAAAAATTGTAGTCTTCAATTGTTTGCAACCGCTATCTGAGTCACAAATTGCCGTCACTAATTTACGACTTTAAATAAAGTCTCAATTTAGTCGCTCATTTGTAACTAATTTGCGACTCGAGTACTTTGCGACGAGCTTTTTGCGACTCAAGAGTGTAGTTGCAAAAGGGTCCTATCTTGATTTGCAACTCTTATGCGACTATTTGTGTAGTGGCAAAATCGATGTTTTCTTGTAGTGCCAGTTCAACATTCCAGAGCCAAACAAATTGATATTAGGCATCATTTCCTTCGTGAACTAGTTGAAGGAAAGCTCGATGAGATCACTCATGTTGCCACTGAGAACCAACTCGCTGATATATTTAATAAACCATTAGATTTAAACAAACTTTCAAATCTACAAAAATCTCTTGGTTTTTGTAAATACTAAATGTCTGTCTCATGTAAGGTGTTACTGTCACAAATCATTTGTACAGGAGAACAGCAACTGTTTTTTCTTTGTCTTTGTTCATTTGGATTTTGCTTTAACACCTCTTACATGTTAAGGAAAAGAGCTACTATTTATGCTCGGTCATGACTCAATCCAAAAAAGAGAATTTTTCAATTAAAAAAAAAAATAATAATAAAAGGGAAAGAAGCCAGGAAAAGGATTGGTGATATTCTCACACCTCTCATCTCTCATTTCTCCATCTCAAAGGAAATGTTTCAATTGATACAAATATGCCCCACAGTGGTTCTAGCCTATTCTGAAAGCTACTCCTGTGAGCAAGAGTTACCTCAGTTCGCTGGTAAGTTGCATTTTTGTTCTTAAAAATCAGAAATATGGTTCTTTTGCTGTCTCCTTGTCCTTATGTCTGGTGCAGCAGCTCTCTGAAGGACAATGGTGAGTGGGTTCACGTTACGCTTTTTCTTTACAAAAAATCTTGAATTAAATGTCTAATTCATGCTACTTGGTCTCTAAGTTGGTAATTGTACATTGATCCATGGAGGACTTCGTTCTGGTTGAGTTCCATGCTTCTTTGTTCTGATAGGTGTGTGTGCGATGGGCTTTCCAAGTTTGCATCATATTAAGTGTGGGCTGAGCCTTCTTTTGGTTCTTTTCAGGGTTTGGAATTTTTCACAATTGAGAGTTGTCGTCGGCCCATCTTTGGGTCCATTTATAAACATAACTACTGTTGAAGTTTTTGTATGGACATAATTCATTCTCAATTTTCAAGGCACCGCTCATTTATTCACATCAAGTCTCACGCCTTTCTATCAACTCCAACAACAATTGTTCATCTTTCTCAAACCCTAATCATTCTCGTTGATGATATCCCTGACCCATCTCCAAACTGCAGAAAACAAGATTTTTGTCGCTGGACTGCTCGAGTAATCATCACCTCTTACCTTCGCCCAATGGCCCCTAAACAATCTGAATCAAGTGTTTCGACTTCCACTTTCGCTGCCTTCCCATCCTATGCGAAGCGAACACCGATGAAAAAGGAACGGTGCCACCATCCTCTAAGAAATCTCAGCCTTGTGTCACTCATGGCTCTTCCTCTCGGTCGAGAAATGTATCTCAGGGCGCCTATCCAAGCGTAAAAGGCAAAGCTTTTAATCTTCCTCCCCGTCGTCTGGACCGCTTCACGGTTCCGCGAGTCCCTATCACTCGGTCGCCAGTGACTCCGTCTTCATCCAGTCGTCATGTACTCATCGATCTGGACGACTTTTTTGTCTCCTCCTCTCTCTCCCCCAACGAGCCTCTGACAACGAAACCATCCCACCAGAGACGAGATCTGAGCCCGATGAAACTATTTATGATGCTCAGCATTCAGATCTAGGGGAGGAAGAGTGTCCCTTAGTGGATTTTCACCAGCGTGCAGAGAAATTCTGTCAGTGGGTTCATGACAATGACCTCGCCAATCCGGATCTCAAGCGTTCCTTCGCGAACGAAGTTCAGAATCAACAAGGGTTCTCCGAACGAAGGGAGTGTACAACTGAGTTTTCGTTTTGGGGTGGGGCTTTTGACATAAAAAGCCCCACCCCAAAATGATTTTCAGAGCTAGACTTTTACATGAAAATGGTGCCTTTTATTACACACTATTATTTAATAATAACAATATTTGACCCAAAAAAAATTAATAATAATAATAATAATAAAAAAATATATTTTTCACATCTCATGTAACAAATTAGATCTGACGGATCATCGTCATCATTAACGTCAAGATATTACCTCGCTCATGGGGCTTTGAATCTAGCCATAACGAGGAAGGTGTTGTTGTATTCTCTTCCAACAAGGGTTACGGCTAAAACGAGGACTGCCTACGTTTGCTTCTCTTGCTTGCCCGCTATCGAGAAAGGGAAATCCCCAAGATAACACTAAGGTATATACTTGCATGCTCCTCTCCCGCTCTTGGCCGACGGGAACCTTCAGGTCTCAGTACATGCTGGTGCTCTAACACGGACGTCCGAGCCAAATCATGTCCCTGAAGGCTATCCTAATTGAATGCTACAGTTCATATGTTCTCTCTGCTGGGTCCACACGGTCATATGTTCAGAGATTCTCAGGCTTTTGTTAAGTATAACACTGTCGTCTCTCGCTTGTTCAACAAATTGCGTTTTCTACCGCGTGAAATTCGTGGAACTCATGCTGTAGAAGAAATCATCGCTGATGCGAGGGTCCTCTCTACCGTCACCGAGGTTGGATCCTTCGTTG
The DNA here is from genome assembly GCA_900406395.1 of Kernera saxatilis. NCBI lineage: Eukaryota > Viridiplantae > Streptophyta > Magnoliopsida > Brassicales > Brassicaceae > Kernera > Kernera saxatilis. Next base: position 19,395 of record OVAY01000907.1, on the reverse strand, counting down.
AGGATGTGGTCAAGGATTTCTATACCAATCTTCCAAGCACTGAATTTCGTGAGTATGGTCGACATGTTGTGTATGTGTATGGGGCCATAAATGGGTCCGGTTGTCAGCTTCACTGAGGATGATATTGACGCTACGGTTTTGTTGCTGTTTGGACGCACGATTTACCGCTGGGAATATCTCACTAGCAAGCATCTAGGTCCTACTATATCGGTGTTGTACAAGATTTATAGTCACAACTGGATGCCAACAATGAACAAGACTACTCTGAAGAAGGATCGGGCTATTCTGGTCTACTGGGTTGCTAACAAGAAACCGTTCAACTTTGGAAAATTGGTGTATGATGAAATCTATGCCTTTGCTTTGCGAAACCTTGGATCTGTATGGTGTTGCCCAATCTCATTGACCAAGTTTTTTGGTTCTAATAGTTTTGTTGTATCCCAATGATCCCCTGTCTGAAGCTCCTAGGAAGTCTGCTCTCGACCCAAAGAACTCGTCGCTTGCCTATGTTGCCCCGGACAACAACAATGTCTCACTAGCTGATAATATGAAATATCTTCCTAAGCACATCAAGCAGATGCAACTTAAGCTGGCAGGTAAGTGTCTCTCATTCATTTTGTTCTCTGCTGTTACATGTTCAATGAGTTTTTATATGAGTGTGCACTCAAGCAGGAGGAGGATACGATCAGGACACTCCAAGTGATGATGAAGAAGGAAATCAAGGCAACAGATATGAAGATTGTGATAGTGATTTATGGTGGATCTAGTAATTAGGGGGAGCATTATGTGTCTTTGTTTTGATACGCTCCTTTGAAACTGGTTGTTTATTTCAATTACTCTGAACTCTCGTTTCTTTGGTGATGTTAACTATGTGTCTGAACCTGTTTATTTTGAATTGCTAATGTATGTTCTAGACGGTTATGTGTTGATGAGAATCTGGCGTCAGGGTAGAATATTGTACTCATGTTCGTTATGTCTGTCATTTGCTTGCAGGGAGCTTGAGTTGCGACACTCAGATAAAAAAGGAGAGATTGAAAGAACCATGTCTGAAGCATCGCATGAAGATGATGAGTGACACAACAGTGGCGGGAAAAACATGCAAGCTTGAATAGAAGATTATGTGGTATCTCGACTAGGGCTGGGCGTTCGGGTACCCAATCGGGTTCGGTTCGGATAATTCGGTTCTTCGGGTTTTCGGTCTCAAGCTCATGAACCCCATTCGGTATTTAAAAATTTTCGGTCCGGGTTCGGACTGGATCTCTTCGAGTTCGGTTCGGGTAGGATTATGAAGTTAAAACCCAAGTTTTTTTGGATACAGATCGGATCCATCCCGGTTCGGATATATTCGAGTATTTAGGTACATGAAGTACTCAAATTGTACCTAAAATAATAATAAAAAACCTGATAATCCGAAAATCAAATCGATTTATACTACATAAACATAAACTAGACATGCAAAATGAGTTTCAAAAGATGTTGTAAAACATGAAACGAAGAAAGACAATAAAAAAAATATCAATGTAAGAGTTTCAAACTTGCAAACATCTGAATTCAGTTTCAAGTTTTAATCGAAATGGCAAATAAGCTAATAAAAAAGATCCAACGTGAAGTAAACCATCATCCAAAATCTATAATTCCAAAGAACTTTCTCGAGTTTCTTGTGACACCAATACGCTTCCTATGACATCAAATCCAAATCAGATTAGAGTATAATTATTTGCAGAAATTTCTTAGATAGTTAAAACATTGTTAAATTTAAAGAGTACATGGTTCAACAATGAAGTTACCTTTCTCTCGATTAACTTCAAAGAAGTTAAAATCTGATTCAGTCTTCTTGTATTTTTGGAGTATCAAAATCTGAAAACAAGTAACCACAAACAGATTGTTAAAACAACAAACGAGGATTTAAGGTATAACATAAGAGAAGAAAATTACCTCTTTTCAGCTTATCTTCATATTCAAATTCAGAAATTATTTGTTCCACTGTAACCACTCGTGATTCACTTGAACGAATGTCTTTCTTCATCCATTGCTCTGTACATATCAAAACCTCAATCATATAGTGAGTTAGACAACTCCTATAAGGACTTACGATCCGACCACTAGTGCTAAAAGCACTTTCAGATGCAACAACTGAGACTTGCATTGCAAGTACATCCCGAGCAATTTCTGATAAAATAGGGAACCTGGAACAGTTGTCCGTCCACCAAGACAGCACATCGTACTCTGTTCCTATCAAAGTACTAGGATTCTCACAACTTTCTTTCAGATATTTGTCCAACTCATCCCTTGTATCATGAACTCTTATTTCATCAACCAACTCTTTATAGATGAAATCCATCCTTTCATACCCAAAACCATCATCGACCAATTCCATTCTTTCTTGTGATTGCTCTTGGCCATCTACTGATGATGTTTGAGTAGACTGAGGTGACTGCGTTGGTGCTCCTTTCTTATACCGACCACTATACTCATCAAACAAGCTACAAAGAACATCAAGAACTGATTGATTCATCTCTTTAGCTTCATAACTATCTGCCCCATACAGCTTCTCAAAACACATATTAGCAAACGACATCTTTTTCCTAGGATCAAAGACTGAAGCTACAATCACCATCTTATTTATGTTTTTCATTCCATCCCAATATTTATCAAACTTCTTTAACATTTCATCAGCCTTCTTCTTTAATTCTGAGTCATAACTATTACTCAAGTTCATCATATTTTTTCCTATGGTCACTACCTCACCATAACACTTATACGAATTCAGAGAAGTAGAAGCTGACACAACCAATGTTGAATTGTAGAAAATAACCAGGAACCGTACTAACCTCTCAACAGCATTCCAATCACTTCTAGTAGGAGGTCCAATCCGTTTTTTCCCACTCTCAAATTCCAAGAAATAGTCATTGTATAACTTGTCTTCCGCCTCCATCTTGTCAAATGCTAGCCTGTACTGAAGTGCCCTTTGCAACATCGTAAATGTTGAATTCCAGCGTGTTTTGATATCCATTGGCAAACTTCCCCTTGACAGCTTTCCTGAATCAACCCTCAATTCAAATGATCATAATCTAGTTGTAGATGATCTAACATATGCAACAGCATTACGTATGGCAGCCACACTTGCATCTAATTCAGCCAATCCATCTCTGAATATCAAGTTTATTATATGAGCAGAGCATCTCATATGCATAAATTTCCCATCTAACACCAAAGATTCATAAGAAAATAATGAAAACCGACTATGAAACCTCTTCAGAGCAGAAGAGTTGGCAGAGGCATTATCAACAGTAACGCATAACACCTTCTCTATTCCCCACTCAGCTAAACACTCTAGAAGAACAGTTGAGATTCTCTGACCTTTGTGATATGTGATGTACTTAAACCCAATTATGAATTTATGTAACCTCCAAAATGCATCAATATAATGCAATGTGATCACCATATAACTCGCACTTGTTGGAAATCAAAGTAAACAAGTAAATACAAAATCGGAATCAAGTTAAAATATGCAAAAAAATCAAAACAAAATAAGCTATAAAATGAAAAGCACAATCGCATTACCTGTAGCTTGCGCAACCCATATGTCGGTTGTAAGCGAGACTCGTTGCTTGTTAGCTAAAAACAAATCCTTCAGTTCTGTTATCTTCTTCACATACATCTTAACAATATTTTTTGTTGATGTTCTTCTTGAATGGGGTTTGTGCAGATTCAGCTTCTCGCAGAAGTGTTTCCAAGCCATACTGTCAACAAAAGAAAGTGCTAATTCCCCTAGCACAAGCATCTCATCCATAGCCTCTTTGAATATAGCCTCAGACACTTTTGCAGACTTCAAATTCCATCATCTTTAATGATAGCCTGAGTCTTACCCTTTTGCCATGCCTTAAACTGTTTGCAGGTTCCTAGATGCTTTTGCAGGTTTGATGTCTCTGATGTTGTTACACAAGAAAGAACCTTCTCACAATACTGACATTTGCATTTGTCACGATTTTCTTTTGTCCTTGTGTAATGGGCCCAAACAGAAGACCTTGTGCAAAGTAACTTCTTTGCCTTTGGTGGCTTAGACGCAGCTCCATTTCCCGGAGCTTCCTTTCTTTTATCTCGGCTAGCAGGAGTTGTCAACTCTTCTTGGGTTTTTTCTACTTCTATGTCTGCATCTTTCTCTCTCTCAACGTGCTCCGCGTTTTGAAAAGATGAAGAATCCATCTACAAAATCAATGTAACAAGAATATAAGACTCCCTAATTTTATGTAAACATCAATCGTATATGATGAATCGATGACACATAGCAACAAAAAACAGGAACATTATATGGACACCGTAGAAGAAAGCAGTTTGTTTATACATTTCTCTCAACTTTAAACCAACAAAATCAAGTCCATATAGTTTAGCAATGAGCTATAAACATAGAGGCTCAATGATTTCATATTTTTATTCATGAGATGAGAAGAAGATTCCACAAAAGCTAACAACAATCTAAACTTGATTTCTACAAAAGCAAACGTGAATACAAAAATCTGAGAATCACGGCATTAAAAATTGCAAATTAGAAGAAGAGGAAGTAGATTTACCTCAGACCAATTGCTAGACGTCTCAGAAAGAGGAGAGAACAAGCGATGAAAGTTTAGTGATTCCATCTTGGCGATATATATAGAGATTTATACTAACAAGAAAGGAAATCGAATTGCGTAGGTGAACGGGAAATAGGCAAGGCAAATCAAGAATATTGTGAAAAGGAAATCAAATCGCGTAGAAGGAGGAAGGTGAACGAGAAAATCCCCAAAGCAAATCAAAATCAAAGGTATTAAGGGTTTTGGGTATAGGTAGATATGGGTACTCATCGGTTATCGGATATTGACCGAACCAAACCGATACCCAAAGGAATTAGACATAAGCCCCAATCGGATATTGGTATTAATCCGAAACCGATCCAGACCATGTTTTTCAGTTCGGTTCCGAAACGGTTATTCGGTACCGGATAAAACACCCACGCCTAATCTCGACTTTGTTGAAAAGAAAGCAGCTGACCTATCCTTGTAGTTCGACGATGTCAGAAAAACATATTGGACTTCCACCATGAAAAGAGGAAAGGAAGAGTGTCCAATGGACAAAAGACTAAAGCTAGCGAAAAAGTCAAATGATATAAAAAAGAAAAGAGTAATGCTTAGCATTAACATATTCCTAACACCGCATAATGTAACCATTCCTAATCCAAATCTAACACATAAATGGAAATATAATAATAATAATAATAGAAATATGGTAGAATAATATCGAGATCTATGTCTTGCTCTTTAAATCTTTTCATTTATGCTTCACGGGTTTCACGGACTTCACTATATAGACAGGTTTGGATGTTCACCAATACTTGGTCTTCAAGATACACGTCTTGCTTCCCAAGTTATCTCCAATACTCCCCTACACAAAAAAGGTAGGACACAATATCCGTAATCACAAAGCGAAACACTTATGTCATGGAAATCATGTCGAGGACGGACAAAACTGGTCAACAGACTCCTCCGGGTATAAACTTTAATCTTGAAAATAAAGATGAAACTTCATCTCGTCTTTGGTTTGGATATGATAAAATGGAATAACAATATCATGTGGGTGCAACACTGCAATTCCACAAATAATTGTCCTTGTCTCGGATAGTCCAAAAATCGGACTAAAAAAATTGACCTAAAGAACATGAGCGTTCCAAATGGAACTCCCCCGTAAAATCATAACCAAACTCCCAGTAGTAAAAGAAACTAAAACATATTTTTTAAAAAAAAGCATGAAAAAATCTAATCAAGAATAAATCTCAAAAGCAATTGATACCCATAAACCCTTTAGAATCACTTTAGGAAACATCCAAACTTTCGATAAATTCAAAAACAGGAAAACAAATAATCCATGAGAACTTGACTTAAAACCATAAACTTTGAAATAATTATACTTACCCAAAACCAAATTAAACCACCTATTAGCTTTAATGAATAATAGAAAATTTAAAGAGTAAAAAAAAATCACGTGAAACAAAGTATTTCATGTCAGCTTCATCATCTTCACTCTCCCCACTCTCTCCATCGCAAAAAATTAAAGACTATAATGCGAAAGCGTTAACTTCGATCCACAAGAATTGACTGTTCTGATACCATGTCAAATATTATAGAATATGATATTATCCAGTTGTGTCATGATACAAGATCATAAGATACATATATATAGTGATTAACATTAACATATTGCTAACACCACATAATGTAAACATTCATAATCCAAATCTAACACATAGATGGAAATATAATAATAATAATAGAAATATGGTAGAATAATATCGAGATATATGTCTTGTTCTTTAAGTCTTTCACGGGCTTCACTTCATAGTCGGGTTTGAATGGTCAACAATACTTGGTCCACAAGATACATGTCTTGTTTTCCAAGTTATCTCCAATAGCCAGTCACCTTGAAAAATTCACATAGTAAGAAAGCCATTTCAGCGCAAGCCCATCGCCTCTCGAGGTCCAAGGATTTTCAAACCAGTTCACCAAAACAGATGAATCATGGACATTAATACGAATTTGGTGTCTGAAATTAAAGAAATAATCACTTAAAGCACTATAACAAGGGTGGAGGCACCAAGGAGAACGAGCTAACCACTTCTCATCTGAAAAATTCTAACAACTTTCTGAATCGTTGTTCATATAAAAATCATAGTGTGTCATACTAAATTCATCAATAAAATAGCTATATTTCTGGCCATTGTTTTCCATATCTAGAAGTAAAAAAAAAATGTCTCCCACGACTCCGAACGATTATGACCTTTGATCATCTTCAAGAAGATCGATCCAGAAGTCTGACACGATAACGTCCAAACGTCACAGGAAGCATTGGAGAAGTCTAATGCTTCTTTGGCTCCGATGATCTTTCACCATATGATCTAAATCTATTGTAACTTTGTTTTTCCTTTTTTTTGCCGAGATTACTTTTGATATAGGTTTTGCAAATTGTAATACCTCAACTTTCATTAATGATATTTATGTTCATTTACTTGTCTTCGGTCACTTCGATTTTGTGTTAATTAACGAGAGTTTAACCCCGAATCAAATATCCAACAATCTATTTCACATATGCGAATCTAGCATCAACAAAATCTACCTCCTTTCTCTTTATTTCTATCATTTTCAAGATTGAGATTTACACTTACGAATATCGCATGTAAGTTATTTTTCAACAAAACACCAATCAAACATAAATTTTGTTTCACATGTACGTATCTTTTTTCATTACCATCTTAGTTCTTATAGATATATTTTAGTTTGTTCTCCTTGAATAAAGCACTTAATACAAGAAGAAGTTGTTCCTTTAAGAAAAATTTTAAGCTACTAGATTACATTAAGCATATCATATGATTTAATCGCGGGATGCGACCGGTATTAGGCAATCAAAACACCACCGGTAGGCTAACGCAAACTTAAATCTGCCAGAAAAATGATAAAATCTAGTACTTAAAAATTTCTAAAGCATACCAATTAATTAAACTGATAATAAGGTCAAAGATCGAAATGGGCTTACAAAACCCCAACCAAATATAATCTTCGAGAGAGTGATATCATAATCACTATAGCATGTGTCCTCCAAAGAAGTTATCTTAAATGATTGGATTTATATGAGTTTATTTAAGAATTAGAGTGACAATTTTTAATGATGTCTTTATTTTATATCTACGACAATGCTTGTTGTTTCACTATAAATTCGAGAAAACTCAAGGTTTCATGATTGATTGGGAGCAGTTTGATTACTTGCTCCATAGTAGGTCTTTAGATGACGAACCATCACCTTTTAACTAGAAACGAAACAATGCCGAATTTATCCATGAGGATGAGGTGACATTTTTTGCCATTGAGAAACAAAACGAAGCTCATGGAACAAAACTTGTGTTTGTAGAACACGTAGAAGCAAATTACAACTTTGATAGTCTTCGCTTAATAATAGTTTATCGACGAACACTTAGAAGCAAAGTGCGACAAACACATAGAAGCAAATTTTGGGCTATGTCTTCAGAATTAAAAATCTATAAAGCAAAAGTGTGGTGCTTGTTTTTTTGTTTTTTGTTTTTTTTTTGTTTTTTTAACACAAATTTTAAGAATCTCATGATTATCCATGAGATTTTGAAAGTTGTGTTATATAAGTAAAATATAAAGAATCCATTTTCCAATAACATAGATTTTGAAAGAATTATAGAACAAAACAAATTAAGATTATAAAAATCTACTAACCAATAACAAGGGATTTGTATAGAATTAAAAAGTTGCTAAACCAATAACGACGGATTTATTAAAATTATAAGAATCCACCAACCAATAACAATGGAATCTGAAAATTTGAAAAATCTTTAAAAATTCATCTCTCAATAACCCCATTTTTTGTCTTTGCTTGCACCACGTGGCAGGGACCGATGGAGAAGCTTCACTACTCCCAATGCACGTCGGTGGATGGTGCTGCCGATGCACGCCAGTGGAAAACCTCCGTCCTCATCAAGCATTGAAAGCCCATAAAATCGATGGGATTGGTTCGCTGTTTCCGGTGCTCCTCTGCCACTTTGCCTAATTCCGACGAAAGCAGTGTTTATGACAGAACATAATCGAATCGATTCCACCCAATTTGTTGATTCAAAGGAAAATTCAAATAGGTTGAGGCGCTGATGTAGCGGAGGCTTCATCTTGATCTTCACCTCTCAAAGAGATTCAGAACGAGATCTCTGGCCAATCAACAAGAGCCAATCGACATATCCATCTATTGCACCAAAATTCCTCTAAATTACCAAGGAATCTACCGTGACTGAGCCGTAAAACTAAAAGACCGGTCAACGCCGGAAAAACTAGTCCGGACTTAGCCAGAAACCGTATCGCCCGAAGCGAAACCCGATTAAACATGAAAATTTTTAACTGTCTCTCTCTAAAAGATAGAAGTGCGTTAAGAAAGAGACGCTCTAGGCGGTGAAATTTTTCTTGTAAAATTTCACCAACAATATGTTCTCCTTGCATTTATTTTCCCGTTTCTTCATTCGATTTATTCATATAAAGCACATGTGGGCTTTTCAAGCCCATATCCAAGTCTCTTATTAGTATGATATTGTCCGCTTTGGGCCCAGGTGGCAAAGTCTGCATGGATTTGTCTTTTGGCTCCTTCCCAAAAGGCCTTATACTAATCAGAGTTGGACACTACTTATATAGTAGACTCTTTTTGTCTAAACTTCCGATGTGGGATTTGGATTGATATCCCAACAATCCTCCCCTCAAACCAAGAACCACACAAATCCTTGGCATCCACCTACAACGATACTTGGCACCCATCTGGTACCGCCGTAATCACCAACGGAATCCGCCGCATGATTTTCTGCATTGCCAGGAAGACTTTCAACACAAGGCACCGACACCTCTTAATCGTGAGGTCACCTTGAGGTCTTTCCTCCCACAACGAACATGCGGCCCATGCCACTTCTCCAGGTCCACCTTTTCTCAACTTCGCTCTGATACCAATTGTGAAGGAATTTAAACCAATTCAACCTCAACCTTAGCTAGTTTGAACTAAGCTAATCTCGATCAATTAGCCTTGGCACGTTTGATTTGTTGTTGATTCAATTAAGACACAAGAACTTTGTTTACCCAGTTCACGGAATGATTACCGCTACGTCTGGGGAGAGACCGTCCTCTCAATGATCCACTAGAAACAATCAAGTGTTTAGTACAAGAAAGTATTAGCTCTCTATCTCACTTGTAGCTTTCTCTATTCCTATTACAGGTTTTACCAAGGCAAGCAACAAGGCTATGAGTTGAGCTAGAAACTTCACCAATTGAAGAAGATGAAGACCTTGAAGACTCTTAACCGTGTCTCTGCCGTTTCTCTTCCCTCAATCTCTTTCTTTCTCTCTCGCCTTTTTGTTGTACGCCACACTTCTTCTTTTTATATCAAACCCTAGACTTATGGGCTAATAAAGAAATGGGCTCAAATACTTTTCACCAAGTAAACCCAAAAGCCCATATTTCCACAATTCTCCACCTTGGGCTTTGGTTTGCAAAATGGCCCATCTCTCCTTTCTTCTTCCTTCTTGTTGATGAGAAAAGTAAATCAGACCATGGAGAGAGAAAAATCTGATTTTCTTCCCTAAATGCAATTCAGATCAGACCTTGTAATTTTTCCGGTGAGATCTCAACAACTTCAGGCGATGCTTTCGCCCCTGTATCTCCATCTTGTTGATTTACTTCAAACATGAAAATACTCAAAAAAATTTCCTCCCCTTCTCTGTGTTCTAGTGAATCTTCTCCGACATTACTCCTGCTTCACCGCCGTTTGTCTCCATCTCCGACTTCACCATCGGTAGTCTCTCTCTATGCCGTCGTTTGAACCAACGAAGACTTAGCCCTGAGATCTTTTCTTCACTAGAAGCTTCCATATCTCAGAAGTGTTGACTTCTTCTGGATCCTTCTTCTCCCGGTGAGAAAAATCTCTGCTCGGATCATGTCTTCTGCCATCTTGACCGACGACGCTCAGATCTACAAACTCAGGTAAACTGAAACCCCAACAACCATCTCTCTACCGAGACACCAATTTCAGTTTCTCACCCGCGATTGTAATTAATTTCGAATCCCTTATCAACCCTCTTCAGCTCGTTTTTGCAGCCTTTTTAAAGAAGACGTGATGTTGATTCTGACTTGAGCTCAAATGAATGCCAGGTAAAAAAACCCTAAACGCATTCAGTACTCCTAGCTTCAGATTTTACCATCTGATTTCTGCTTTTGTCGATTTCTCTTTGAGATAATAAACTAACACAACACCCGTGTCTTATCTCTGTTCCAATGAGCTGATAAATCGATAAATCAAACTCATAGCTTATGCTTCAAATTTTCAAGATTTTACTATCTAAAACTTTTGTCGATTTCTTTTCTTGATACTGATTGCTTTCAATATCTTTTGTCTTTGCGAGATCCTCCAATCTACCAAGACGAATCTCAGACACGTTCTGGAAACAATTATGGGACAACATTGAGAAGTGTCAAGCACTTCTCAAAACTGTTTCCAGGCTAGCCTTTCGTGAACATATCTGATGGATTATTAGTAGTATGAACCTTGAGAAGCTTGACTGTACCATCTTCAACAAAATCTCTGATGAAATTATATTTCGTGTCGATTAAGCCAGATACCTTCCTTAGCAGCCTCTGTTAGCGCCATGTATTCAGCTTCCGTTGTTGATAACACAACCACTTGTTGTAAACTTGATCTCTAACTAACCGTGTTGCCTCCAACCTTGAAAACATAGCGAGAAACTAACTTTTTCTGTCTAAATCAGCAGCATAATTTGAATCACAAAATCCCTCAATTTCAAAATTTTCTGACTTTGCGAATGTGAGACACACATCGGTAGCTCCTTTTAAATATCTTAAAATCCACTTAACCGCAGACCAATGAATTCTCCTGGGATTCGCCAGGAATCTGCTTACCAAGCAGATGGCATAAGCTAGATTAGGCCTCGAGCCCATCATAGCATACATCAAGCTCCCTACTGCATTAGCATATAGCATATGGAGTTGAATCCATAAGTTGTGCCTCTGTTATCAACTCCTCATGAGTTAAACTCTTAAGCTTGAACTATGAATTACATGGACTCACAACAGCCTCGCAATCATCCATATTAAGCGTTCTTAAAACCTGCTTAAGATACCTTTTCTGTGATAACTTCAGAATACCCTTTTTCCTGTCCCTGATGATGTCCATACCAAGGATTCTAGTGGCTGGTCTTAGATCCTTCATCTCAAACTGTTTGTTCAAGCTTGTCTTTAAGACCTTTATCTTTTCCATATCTTTTGCTGCCACAAGCATGACATCCACATACAGTAGGAGATATACCATATCATCAATACATGATCCCTTAGTGTAAACATACGGATCCTTAGCGCATCTCTGAAACTCCTGTGACTTCATGAATGCATCAAATCTTTGATTCCATTGTCTAGGTGACTGTTTCAGACCATAGAGAGACTTTTTTAGAAGACAAACTTTATCCTCATTCCCCTTCTCTATAAAACCTTCTGGCTGACTCATGTAGATAACCTCATCAAGTGTACCATGTAAGAAAGCAGTCTTCACGTCTAGTTGCTCCAATTCCAGATCGAAATTCACCACAACTGACAGCATGATTCGGATAGAAACGTGCTTAACCATAGGAACGAATATTTCATTGTAATCAACTCCCTCAACCTGTGTAAATCCCTTAGCTACAAGCTTCGCCTTGTATCTAGCATCTTCAACACCCGAAATACCCTCCTTCAATTGAAGATCCATTTACACCCGATTATCTTCTACTTTGCTGGCTTTGGAACAAGCTCAAATGTTTCGTTCTTGTCTAGAGATTATTTTACCTCTATCATAGCCTGATTCCATTCTTCCAGTCTCTACTTCTTCTTGCTTCTGATACATACTTAGGTTCATCTAACTCTATGCTGTCAGAACATGATAAAGTATAAGCTAAAAAATCAGCTCCTTCAAACCTGGATGGCGGTTTGATAGTTCTCCTTTCTCTGTCTCTTGCCAGCATATAATCATCAAGAGACTCTAAATTCTGGTTTTCTTCTTCACCAGATTCTGATTCTGATTCCTCTTCCGATTCAGATTCTGAACTTTCTGAAGTATCTCCACCTTGACCAGTAGAACTCGTACTTCCTGAAACTTCTCCACCTTGACTAGTAGACTCTTGAACCGAATCACTAAGAGATGGACCCTGAATCAACTCACTGCTGAAAGTAACTTTCTTCTTCTTCTTAGATTTAGTCTCTTCCTTCTTATCATGATCCTTATACAGTTTTTCTTCATCAAAGACTACATTCTTGCTGATAGTAGATTTCTGATCTTCTGGTAACCACACCCTGTAACCTTTAACACCCTGTGGGTATCCCATGAAAAATCCCTTAACAGCTCTAGGACCATCTTGTCATGTGTTATGTGAACATAAGCAACACAACCAAACCGTCTGAGATGACTGTATCAACCTTTGAACCTGACCAAACCTCTTCTGGAATCTTAAACTTCAGTGATGCATTTGGTGATCTGTTTATAAGATAAACCGCAGTAGAAGCTGCTTTAGCCCATAATTTCTTTTCCATTCCTGTTTCTGCCAACATACACCTGATTTTATCAGCTATTGTCCTGTTCATCCGCTCAGATACTCTGTTTTGCTGTGGACTATAGACACAAGTCCTGTGCCGCATAATCCCTGAGCCTCGACATTGACTCCTTAGAAATCTGATCCAAACCTTCCTTGAGTAATCGTCGATGAATGTAAAAAAGTATCTACATCCAGACATACTTGGCTCGTTTGTACTTGAGCCCCATAGATCACTGTGAGTGTATTCTAAAATACCTTTAGTTGTGTGTTTACCTTCTGGAAAACTCTGCTTGTGAGACTTACCAAACACACACTCTTCACATAAATCTAAAGTGTGAACTTCTTTTGAGTCTAAGTAACCTTCTTTGACCAGAAGATTCATGTTCTTAAGACTCATGTGTCCTAACCTGGAATGCCATCTGTTTGTCAAATTAACTTCAGCTTTAACCACATATGCTTCTCCTTTCAAAACTATTCCCTGTAAATAGTACAACCCATTCTCATATTTCCCTGAAATCACCTTCTGGCCTTTCCTGTAGAAAGTGACTATGAAGTCTTCTCCTTCTTACTTGCACCCACTCTTTTCTAACTCGCCATAAGAGATGAGATTCTTGCCCATGGTTGGCATATATCTCACTTCAGTCAATATCACAGAATTTCCCTCTGAATTTATGATCTTAATTTTACCAATTCTTTTGACTTCACTGTAGGTATCATTACCCATCAATACCTTGCCTCCATCGAACTCCTTGAAGTCAAACAAAGCATCTTTGTCTGGTGTATTGTATGCTTGCTGTTAAGACCATAGGTAGCTCTTGTTCATTATGAGCTACATTTGCAGATTCAATTTGTTTCCAGTTCTTCTTTTCATGACATTCCCTTTTTTAATGTCCTTTTTTGCCGCAGATCCAGCATTCCTTAGGCTTTGGCTGATTTCTTGGCCTAGATTTTGACCGTGTATCTTTGCTCTTTGATCTACCTCTCCACTGACCATAATTCTTTTTTTCAGGTCTTCCTGTGCTCACAACCAAACCTTCAGCCTGTGACATCGCCCTTCCTAGGAGCTCACTTTCCTTGAGCTCAACTTCCTTGGCGTATGCAGAAGTGGTAACTTCATCTACAGTCAATGTCTCTTTTCCGTTACCGTATTTCAGTGTATGAACTAGTGAGTCAAATTGCTTTGGTAAGCTAGACAGAATCTGAATTGCTTGATCCTCGTCACTCACGTTTATGTTCAAACTTGCCAAATCATCTACTAGCTTGAAGAACGCATCCATATTCTCATCTATGCTTTTGTGCTCTTCCATCTTAAAGCTTGCAAATCTTTGCTTTAGGTAGATCCAATTTGGTAGTGTCTTTGTCTGGTAATCCCTCTCTAGAGCTCTCCAAACTCCTAGGGCAGAAGATTCGTTCTTCACTTTCCGCAAGATCAGATTGCTAAGACAAGAGCATATTAAGTTCTTTGCCCTTTTATCCTTATTCTTTCTCATTGGATCCACATGAGAAATTTCTGTCTTGGCTTCTGAAATCTCGCCTTCTTTTTCTTTTCCCTTTATCGAGACAGTGTTTGATTCTTCTTCTTCCAGAAGATAATCCAAACCTTGAATTTCAAGTTGCATAAGCATCTTGAATTTCCACAATCAAAAGTCTCCCTTACTATCAAACCTCTCCACCTCAAATTTACCTTGAGTTGGTTCCATGATTCAGACTTTATGGGATCCTCTGTTGACTTGTACACTTGATTGAATAACCCTGAACTTCCTGTAACAATACCAATCGCATGACTTGTACACTTGATTGAATAATCATGAACTTCCTGTAACAATACCAATCGCATATCAGAAACTGAAACCGTATTCTTCTCTCTGCTTAACCTGATGCTCTGATACCACTTGTGGACTTTTCAAGCCCATGTCCATCTCTCTTATTAGTATGATATTGTCCGTTTTGGGTCCATGTGGCAAAGCCCGCACGGATTTGTCTTTGGGCTCCTTCCTAAAAAGCCTCATACTAATCAGAGTTGGACACTACCTATATATTAGACTATTTTTATCTAAACTTCCGATGTGGGACTTGGATTGATATCCCAACAACACATAAATTTCTTTTAATCTCCGTAATTCTAAACATATAATCTTTGCATCCCTTTCAATTGGAGACCAAGACATATGACCAAAAAAAAACCTTCTCCTCAATTTTTAAATTACTCGATTACAGTTAGCATTATGACAACACAACGAAAAAGATGGAACAAGAATTCTAAGTGTTGTTACTTCAATACTGTCATGTGAGAAGGAAGAGTACAATCAATTTTGATACGTAAACTTCAAAAAGTGTGGTTTATGTCGTACGAACCTAATGAGCTGCCACGATGACCGGAATTACCGATGTGGGGTCCGGTCTACGCAGACCGACCATTCATATTTCAGATGTTCACCAAAGATCTACCAACAAGTACGTCAAAACTAAATTTAATCTTTGACTAAGAATAAAAAAAAAAAAATAAATAGAGAACATCGGGTCCTAGTCCACGCCGTATATATCTTCAAATTACACACATGCTAGTTTGTAATATGAGGCAAATTGAATATGCTATGTTTAAACCTCAAACTTGTAGTATTTTTCTTTAAATATATATATCTAGTCAGCAATGTTGCATTATTCAAAATTCACACATTTACTACTAAGAAAATCGAAACTAATATTTTTGTCAATCATGAATTAAGTGTGTTGTTTTTCTGATCCAAAACCAACACAAAAAAATATTAACATAAAAAATAAATGTGAAAGTAATTTATGTAGCATTTTGTCAGCCGATCTTGACATTTGTCGATTTATTTTTAGAATTTGGACCAACCTTTATTGATAAATTAGTTCACTATTTCGTGAAATTTATAAGATTTATTAGTTAAAGTCAATACGTGTGTTTCTTCCACTTAAAAATAAACACCTTAGTGAAATACGTAATCAAGTTCTTAAACTTACACTAGTCTATCATCTCTTAGAATACATAGTATTACATATCAGTAGTACATATTCCCAATAAACATTAAAACAAACACTATTATCTAATTTATTTTTTTCTAAAACTGCACATAATCTAGGGATCTCTTTAAAAAAACCTAACTTCACCGGTAGAGCCAAATTAAAACCACAGAACACATACAACATTAATATTTTTTATTTTCTAGAATGCTTATTAATGCTACGTATTTCTAGATAACAAAAACATGTCACATATCAATAATTTTATCCTACCAAAGCCATGACCCCTCTTTCTAATTCATAGGCTTTGCTCCTTCCATATATTGACTAAACTCTACCTCTTTCTCCCTCTCATAACATCTCTACTACGAAATTTCAGAAGCAGAAACCACAGAGAAACTCTCCATTTTTCTCACAAATAATACAAAATTTCTTCCTTGTGTTGGGATCATCAAGTAAGAGAAATTTCACTAATGAAAGAAGAGAACAGCACGAGCGGGACATGCGAGCCGTGCAAGACGGTCAGAGAAAAGTGTAGCCATATGGTGAAGAAACAGCGAGCCAAGTTTTACATCCTTGGCCGTTGTATCGCTATGTTACTCTGCGGGCGTGAGCGTGGGCGTGACCGCGACCGTAATTCGATTTAGAGTTTTACCTTATGATTTCTTCTCTTCTTGTCTTTTTTTTTTTTTTGGGTTGCCACTTTCATTTTTCCCTCTAGTATCAAACATTTGAACTAGGGTGGGTGATTAAGTTATATATACACATGAATATATGAAATTGATGTAAAGCATGCATAGACATGCTTAATTAATTTGTGATTTATGTCTTTGGCATGACTTTTGAATGGTAGCTTCTGAATAAATTTTAGTTGTTCAAGTACCTAATTTCCATACTCTTTTTTTTTTCCTAATTAAGCTTTTCGCCCTGGAAAGAGCTTCAATTTCCTTGGGATAGTGTATACGAAACTACTTTATGGTGTTTTAGAAATATGACCGTGCATTGAGCCTTCGAATGCTCATTTTCATGATTGATGAATCATATTTTATGAATAATAGAAGAGCAAAAAGCTTGTAGTTTATAGCATAATCACTAAAATTAATTAGAAGGAAAAAATAATATTTTTGGGATGAAATCACTTTTTTAGCAGCTGTATTTTTTGAATCGATCATATATATCTTATGTAGTGACATTATGTTTTGAAAACATCATAGAGATTGTCAGAGATCTAATCTCAGACATTATGCTTTCATGTTAGCCAATTTGTAGAATTTGAAACAACAACAAAAAAATCAACATTTGTGTTAGTCTATATAAAACATAAATGATGTCAATACGCAAAAGAATCGTTGCTGAGGGTGAAGAAATTCAATCACATTGAATATGCAATGGGAAAATAACATAGCATTTAGCAAAAAAACAAAAAAATAACATAGTGTATCAATACCGAAGCAAAATAAAAAAAGGTGCAGAAGATAGAAAGTAATTATGACAAAGTCTACGGCCTACGAGTCTATGTGACTCGAGTCAAATTCATACTAATAATGCAAATGAAACTATGCTCTATTTTCTATTATATTTTGTCGGTTTAGGGAGGGTGAGTACTTGTTTGATCGTGTGTTCTTTTCATTTCTTTGTTTTCAAATTTAGTAGATTAAAATCCGGAGTATGAAGAGGATAAATAACATTCTGACCGAAGGTCAGTCTTTAGTCCTTTTACATGCGTTCATATTTTTTTAAGATGCATATAGTAAAAGGAAAAGTTAAAGAATAAGAGATTTAAGGAATTTAGGACCATCGAACAAACAAGTGAAAATAACAGTAACTCTCCAACTTGTGGTGTTTTACATTTTCTTTTGTCAACAGCTATATAAATTTAGAATAGTTTAAAAATCTGAACCAAAATAATACAATCTACATAAATGGTATCTAACAGATAGAGTATAGAGCTTCGTGCCAACATGTCCGTCTTTGTATTTGTAGGACGCGAGGTAAAAGAGATGGAGAAACCTGTAAAAAACTTCTTACTTCATTGAAACTCCTCCAAGTGTATTAAAATGGACTACTTACTTCGTTACAACTATGTTTTGACCAATCCTTTATAAAAAAAAAGTTGTTTTGATCAATGTAGTCACTGTTTTTTTGTTTGTTAAAATCAATGTAGCCACTGTTACCACTACTTTATTAGATTTTTTAATATTTAAAACCAAACACTAATAAACTATGTAAAAAGAATCCAAAGCCAAAAAAACAAACAAACTAGAAAGGATCCAACATCACGTGCATGCTCTTGCTCCAAGTCTCGAACATTTCCGACACGCCGCAACCGCTGATTAAAAGTAGATTATTTTTCTTTCAATTAGTGATGGATACTTGTCAGATACTCTAGAAATTTTAAAACGTATCTAATTGTTCGTGTTTGAGCGTATACTGTTTGGATCGTGAGCATTACATGTGTAGAAAACCAAATGTAGGTAGAAAATTGTAGCCGACAAATGGGAATCCTTGAGGCGAAAATAATTTTGTCTAAAAGGTGTGCAAATACACTCGTGCGGTCCCTCCTCGTTACTATTTTTCATCCTTTTTTTCAGTATACATCTAGAGCTTGATTATTTCCAGTTTTTAAAGCAGTTTTTGGTTTTTGTTTTTACAAAAACCACTTTTTTAGCCAATCATGATTTTAACAAAAGTAGATTCTCAAAAATTTAGGGAATCTGGTTTTTGAATTTTTCTTCTATTTTTGAGTAGAATCCAAAATCTCTATTTTTGGAGTTTTTCCCCCAAATATTGCCGAAAGACTTTTTTTTTTTTTCTTTTTTTGTGTGTTATTAATTTTTTTTTAAAGATAAAATACTACTATTTTTAGCTAAAACATTTTCTATATAAGAAAGGTCACGCCCATATCTAGCAGTCCCTCGCTACTCATCACTCATATGCAAAACAGATAATAATCTCATGATAAATATCTCTACAAATCAATCGTAGGATTTTTGGGTAAGTTTTTTAACTTACATATTTTTTTTTTGGTTTAATTAACTTACATATAATATATATAGTATAGATATGTTTTTATTTATTATATTACTTTATTGTACTGTAGATATGGCAAATCGAGGACAATCATCAAAAGAGGTATCTATTTAGTTAATATTTTTTTTTAATTGATATGTCTATGTTATCATCGTATAAAATTTAGTTGACTAATTATTTATATATAACATTGTGAATTAAGGGAAAGATACAATGGACGGATAGAATGATTCATA
>OVAY01000906.1:4232-41496 GCA_900406395.1 Kernera saxatilis | reverse complement strand
CAGAGACGTATGAATCTAAGCAAGGAAAACGACTCAAGACTACAGCCAGCGCTCACGCACTCACCTTAGCCTTTCGGATNCACCTTAGCCTTTCGGATTCGGTAAGAACAGGTTCTGACACCTCTTGCACTTTCGGATCGCCCAGACTCGAACAGATCGCCCAGACTCGAACAGATCGCCCAGACTTGATCGACGATCACTCCCAGACTTAGCCGACGCTTGCTCACAGACGCTCGGCCTAGATCGGAACTTCTCCCGAACTTAGAGAAACTCTCTCTCGGATTCTCTCTTGAATTCTCTCTCGGTTTCTCTCTCTTTCTTAGTTCTTGGAATCGTGAGAAATGAGGCGGAAATCCTCTCTAAGTGCTTAAGCACGCGTTTTCTGAGTGGAAAACTGTCGGTAGCCGCCCACTCACTCGCTTCATGCGCTCGCACGCTTGCCCACTTACTCGGAAACCGCTCGCACGCTCGCCCACTTACTCGGAAATAGATCGCACGCTCGCACGCTCGCCCACTTACTCGGAAACCGCTCGCCCACTTACTCGGAAACCGCTCACACGCTCGCACGCTTGGACGCGACTTCACCCAAGCAACTGTTCCCGCGATTTAAATCGAATTTTTCCCCGAGCCAGATAACCGTTCCCGATAACCCGGACTTCAACCTTAGGTCTTGATTCAGCTCGGCGATTCACCTAGAATCACCTAAGCAGCTCGACGAGTGATCAAGCACCTCGGACATTCGGATTCCCTTAGTCAAAACTTTCTTTAAGCAGAAAGGCTCTGATTTCCTCAAGTTAACCTCGCAGATTTTTGCCTTTACTTCTAGGATTTTCTTAACCGAATCTCAACACAACTAAATTTCAGAACACGGCCGTTACAAATAATGCATGATAGTTGGGTGATGCTGTTTGGGTTATGATGCATGATAGTATTGAGTCTAGGTGAACGTACGCTGGTATATCCGCATGGGGGAAGTTTCGATGGCGTATTTGCATATCATGCCTGAGTGGAGGCCTACAAGTTTCGGGTGGTGGAACAAGAGATCAACAGAATGCTATCAGGCCGACGGGCCGGTACCTGAGGGATGTTGTTCTGTGAAGGAAGTTATCCAAGGGATACCAAAACTGCTTGTGATGGCCAGCTTGTTTGAGCATAGTCATGTTTGCTAGTTGATAGGGTTATTGATGTTTATTGTTTGTGCTCTACGTAATTATTTTGTTTGAACATCCTTGCTAAAAGTTTGGTATGTGATTAGTATCTAGTTTGGATCATGTGGGTAGGGATGACCACTTCCACTGAGTAACTTTGGTTACTCATCTCTTTTTTTTTCCCTTTCAGGTAAAAGTAGTTTTGGCGAGAAATGCAAGGTTATACAGTTGGTAGGGTTTTATGTGGAACCATGCATTAAATGTTTTGTACCAAAACATGCCGTTTCGATTTGGACGGGACGGGGCGTTACAGGGATTACCAGTTGAGAATCCCAACCGAGATGTTTGTCCGGTGTGTTGGGTCAGGACGGGATGTGGGAAGAATGAGTCAAGCATGGGACGGGTTAAGGGAGCACACGGAAGGGGTCCAATACCGGTTGGATATCCCGACTGATATGTTTTCTGAAATTTGCTTGATCCAGATGCACATTGGGGTCAAGTACCGGTCCAAAGGGGTTAGTTTCCGGACCAGTGCTTCACCATTGTTCGAGAATCTTGGCCTTGGCTTATTTGATCCGATCTTTGGCTTTAGCCTAGAATTTTGTTTTTTGTATTTTAAATGTTTTTGTGAAAATCATGAAAAATAAAACTCAAATAAGTAAGCATATAATATATTTATAAAAATTAGAATTAAAATAAAAAGTATTGTGGGTTGTCTATCACATATCGCTTGGTAAAAATTTATTAGTTCGACTCCATATTTGGTTGACTCCATATTTGGTTACCTCCCACACAGTTCTTGTTGATCTGATATGGCAAACGAGATTCTTTGAATTGGGTAGTCAAAGATTGCACCGGCTGTTGCTAAGAATGAAGATCCAATAATTAATGGTTTTCTTCATGTCGTCTTTCATCTCCACTACTTGAAAATCAGTAAGGACCAAAACACTTCCCACTTCAAGTATCGCATCTTTTAAAACTCCATACGATTTAGAAGACTAAAAATATACATACTATATATAGACATTAGATGGTTGAAAATCCGAGATTCTTAGCTCATTGGGCATTGCTAATGACATGACGTTGACGTTAACTCCTGTAACACATAGGTTGTTTGTTTAATCAATTTAGTACATATAATCCGAATTCGATGGAAACTTCTTCAGATTTCGATCAATGAATTCAACTCCATTAACCGAACAAAAACAATCACAAACTTTCATAGGTTTTTTATTTTCTCAAGTCGGGACAAAGGTGTAAAACGAAAGTAAAGGTGTATGATGACTCTATGACGGCGGCTCTTTTTTTTTTTTTCTACAGAGACCAAAAAATGTATAAAAATATATAATGCTAGGTCATTAAAATCTTTAAGTGTCTTGAACGGATAAGGTAAGAATCCTGAAGAATCGGGTTTGAAGACTGGTAACTTGCAAAGAGCACAGATTCCACGGGAAGAAAGAGCAGACCAGTCGCATGCAAGGAAGGGCTGAGACCGGTCCAATAGACCGATCTAGGGGAAGAAAATCAGCCCGGGTGCGTTGTTAAGTGACGAAACCGGTCTATGAGGCCGGGCTTCAAAGGAGAGAGGTTGAGGTCGGGCTTTGGCTAAAGAAAGGGGACTAGACTAGTCTCATGAGGCCAGGCTAAGCTGAAGTTTGGAGGACCGGTGATATGAGTTTGGAATCCACCAAATCTTATTGATCATAAGATGTCAAAAGTTGACAAACTTTGTTGCGGAAGGGGCGTTGATAGAGATGGAGTTGGGGGCTTTTGTGATTGATTCCACAAGCTTCTTAATTCACAAATCACAAGAGAAGAGTGATTCTACACTAGACTCTTAATGACACTACACTAACAAAACAAAGACACTCGGCTTTGTAGAAGAAAGTAAAGGTTTATTGATTCAATGATAAATGGTAAAATACAATGAAACAAAAGCTGCGATTTTATAGGCTCAATATGCAATGGTCCTATAAAACAAAAAAAGAATCGCAAAATTAAATAATATGGCCGTTGGAACAACTGAATGGACAACTCCCGGCCAAATAAGGAAAGTTTGTAGATTTGTTGTATCTTGATAACTTGGGCTGAAAGTGGTGCTATCTTGGGATGTCTTGGTGCATTGAGGATGACTTTAAAACGCAGCCGCTTGGAAGAAAAAAGCCTTTGGAGAGTTTAAGGTGCAAGGTGTGAACGCATCCATTTAAGGAAAGTGCACAAGATAGAGAATCTGCCTGATCCTATGGTTGATGCCTTGATGGTGCATGGGATGGTGTTTCTTGAAGCCTCTTAATGTCTAAGAGTGTCTCCTGGTCGCCAATTATAAGTTTTGGAGTGAACCAAATAAGGAAAGATCCAAACCGAATGGATAATGACCCGCGGGTAAGTCCAAATAGTTCTTCGTTAATTGAAATAAGAAGCTAAAAAGGAAAATTGATTAATTATGGGTGACTGTGAAAGTAGCATCGGCATATGACCAAATATCCCCAGATTTTAAGGCATCGATTCTGCCAAAAGCTCGCAATGATAGAGTTTCCAACTGCTCTAGCAAATCTCATTGTTTATTAAAAAAAGCCGGTTAAAGAACAGATTATTTATTTTTAAATTTATAATCTGTTTTGGTAAACATGCAATTAAATATGTTTTTATTATTATTATTATTATTAGGGGGTGATCCGAGCTTTTACCATCCGACTAATCTCCAGGATGAGTGTAGCCGTCAAGTAACTCACTCACCTAGTTTTCTAACGGGCTTAAAACATAACACTTTCGACTGGTCAAGTAAATATGATTGATATAATTTCGTGTAATTAAATATATTAGAAACTGGCAGATCTCTTGTAAAAGATTTGCTACATTCTAGCAGAGTCTATCGTAGTTCTACCAAAGTTGTATTATATTCTTGTAGAGTCTAACGTAAATCTATCAATACTCGGCCAAGAGTATTTTCGCAAACTATAATTAAATAAATATCTAATTCGTAAAATCAATTCCACTTGTAGTCTGGAAAAATATTTTTGTCTATTTATCAAACGCAAAAATTAGAAATAATAATATTCAAACAAGTAGTTGTATTATCGTAAATATGCTTTTTTATGTAGAAAATATACAAAGAGGTACTTTGGAAAAAGAAAAGTTTTCGAAATATTACTTTTATATTTGATTCAATATTTTGAGTCAATTTTGTAACTCCCCTAAAAACAGAACCTACGAATAAAATCCAAGAAAATAAAAAAAAAAATGAGAGGAAAATTACACAACGGTGAATTTCTTCTCCTTCTCTCCTTTTCAAATGAAGATTTTTTTTATCCAACACCTTTTGCCGATTAGTTATTATATAATATATGAATTTTTTTCTAGAACACATGGACATGGCCTATACTAAGTTTGAGTTGAGCCTGCAGCAATAGAAGCTTCGATTTTGGATAACTATCTTTTCCTTATGCAAGTCATGTAAATTAAATTTAGAGAACCTACCAAAAGAAGATAAGCATGTGAAAGGCAGAGACTAATACAAAGCATATACACCAAATCAAGTAAAGTTTAAGAGAGAAAGATAGAAAGAGAGAAGAGTGAGGCATATAGGTAGATTTTGTCGTATTAGAAGAATTTCGGTATATTTTGTAAAATTTGGTATAATTCAATTAATGTTGGTGAGAAAAATTAAAACAAAAATTTGGAAAACCGTCCGGTTTGGTTCACCGAACCGAACCAAACCGAGAATCGAATATAATTTATAATGTTGCCGATCAGTTCTATGCTAGTAAACGAACCAAAACCGAATTGATTAAATCTCAATTTGGTTCGGTTCGGAAACTTGGGTTCGGTTTATAGTCCTAGGCCGAACATGGCCTATATACTAAGCTGAGTCGGTCTGCAGCCACAAAGCATATGAAAGTAATAGAAGCTTCGAATTTGGATAACCATCCTTTCCTTATGCAAGTCATGTAAATTGAATTTAGAGAACCTAGCAAAAAAAGATAAGCATGTGAAAGGCAGAGACTAATACAAACCTTTGCACAAAAAATCAAAAAAGACTAATAAATCAAGTATAGTTCAAGAGAGAGAGAGAGAGGAGTGAGGCATATAGGTAGAGGTTGGGTTAAAAGACAGGTACCACTTGGGGCTACCTACTTTAATGGATCACTTTCGGCCAATAAATTGAGGAGTGGAGCATTGACTACTGTGCATCTGCTCTACCAAATTAATTTGTTGATTTGTTAAAACATTGTGGTCCATCTTTTAGGAGTTATAGTCGATTTTTTTCTTAGAACTGGTTAGTCTTTGATGATTTTTGTTTAATTGGAAGCAATAGAAAACTTGTGGGCCGTTGATTGCGAAAAGTACCAAAAAGTTTTTTTTTTTTTTTTGGCTATTTCTTATTCTCGCATGTAACCTATAGGAAGTAGATGTTCAAAATTTCAAATGGTTTATCATGGATAATTTTTCGAAACAAATAAACTAGATATTGAACTAAAATTCTGAGGAACAGAAAATAAAATAATTTGCATAATTGGGCCAAGTTTTTGCCCTAAAACACCAGTATGGTGCGGATCCCGATCACCCAAAATTATCCAAAATATATATTAGGTTATAAAGTTTGAGATTTCAAGATTAAGAAAAGAAAGCTAAATAACAAAAAAATACTAAGTGTAACATGGAGAAAAACTTATGTGAATTAAATTTAGCACCATGCTCAACACCAAAAACAAAGCAAGGTCCGTGTTTAAAGGAAAAAGAATTACTATATTTTCAAACTGTGATATTAATTCTTTCAATATCACATGTGTTTTTCGAAAATCTTTGAAAAGTGGAGTGCTTGAATAAAAAATCAATATATATTTCTAAGTTCCAACTACTACATATTGCTTTATCTGTCTGCCATCATATGTGTGTCCCTATTCAAAATAAAATAACCTCGAAATTCTTTTTTTTTTTTCCTGCAAAATACTCAAAATTAGCTATACATTTCGATTAGTAATATGATATCATCATTTAGTTTATTTTTATTTTCTTATAGGAGAGATAAGAAAAACGTGTAAAATATTATCAATTTAAATGTTATTTAAACATTAAATATTGTACATGCTTATTGCATATATGTATATATACAACCTTGAGTTGGTTATAGTTGAAAAGATAACCCATTAATTGCGTTATATATATATAGTCTCCAAAGTCCGTCACACACAAACACACACACATATACACACAAGATGGATTGGTTCTCTTGGCTATCTAAAACCGACCTTGATCCGACTCTAAGCTACGAGTACGGACTCATCTTCGCTCAGAAGAAGCTCCGGAGTGAAGACATGGCTCTTTTCAACCACAACTTTCTCCGGCGACTTGGCATTACCGTGGCCAAACACCGCCTAGAGATTCTCAAGCTCTCAAAGAGAGAAACACAAGCACTCGGCTGCTATCACCGTCGTCCCGCCTCGGCCAAACTCATCTATGCCGTCATAAAGGCGACCAAAAGTATCGGCAGTCGCGTGAACAAGTGGCTTTTCCTCGGAGGAACCGCCGTGGTTGAACCATTGAAGGAGAAGCAGTCGCCAACACCAGCCTGCCGTGGTGGACCGTTTGTCACTGGTAAGGTTATATAATTTGATTAGCAAATAAAAAAGGTTAAGATAATAACAAACAAGACTAATATTTTGTTATGGGAACATTGGTAAAACACTTTATCAAAAAAAAACATTTGTAAACAAAAATCTCATTTTTTACATAAGAATTTTATTTACTATAAATTTTTTTATTGTTCGGATTATATATTATATATGAAACTCTATTCGATCGGTTTTGGGTTTGTGAATACATGTTTTGTTATGTTTTTTCTAGTTTCAGGTTAAGAAACAAAAATTAGATATAAATTTGAAGAGAGTATACAAAGTGAATGTGAATGGAGCAAGAACTCTAAATTTTGTAGATAAAACGGATTTGCTATATCGATAATTACAACAAAACTAATATTTTGTTATGGGAAAAATGGGTTAACAAACCATGATCATTCTTAACATAAGAATTATTCGGATTATTATGAAACTCTGTTCGGTTTTGGGTTGATGAGTTTAGGTTTTGTTATATTTTTATGCCCACTTCTAAAGTTTTTATTAGGTCAAGAAAACAAAATTAGATATAAATTTTCAAGAGATTATACATAGTGAATGTACCAAGAACTCTAAAATTTTGTAGATATAACTTTGCTATATAGATAATTACAACAAAACTAATATCTTGTTCTGGTACCAGAACCAAACTGCATTTATGAATGAAGCAAGACTTCTAAAAAAAAAAGGAATTCTAAATTTTTTAGATTCACATGTGAAAGGTAGAAGAAACTGGTAAAGTAATTTGTTTCTAATAATTACGTTTTATTGTTGATGTAATATTAGTTAAAAGTTTTTAATGTTAAGAAATAATAATGTTAGTTAAAAAAATTTCAGGAAATAATAAAGTCAATGCCGAAAAAGCTGAGCTACAACATGTGGAGAGATTACCTGTGATAAAGAAGAAGAGGATCGCGAAATCTGGACCGTTGGATCTAAAACACGGTATGCAAGAGAAAACGACGTTTGCATGCAGCCGGAGCATGAACCTATCTGGACCGTTGGATCGAAGTGTTCAAGAAAGGCTCGTGTTAGCTTATAGAAGCCCTGTTGTGTCGGGACAGTTAGATGGAAACTTAAACGAACGGCTGAGATTGTCAGGGCCGTTGAAAGGAAGACCACCAAGCCCAAGTGTGTATGTGGAGTACAATAAAAGAGACGATGATACACGATGGGCTGCTCTGTTTCATAACTTGAAGCCAACATAGATCTTAAGTTTATATGGATTGTAGCTAGCTATTCAAGTTTGGGGGTATATGTCGTATTAAATATACAATCTATTATCTTATGCTCGTAGCTATGTGGTTTTTTGAGTGTTTGTTTCTTTGTGAGGATGATGTTCGTTTTGACAAATTAAGAAAGTAAAAATTTAGATGTAAAAATTGGATGCAAAATTGTTTTGAAAAAAAGTAAAAGTTATGTAACAACTCAAATTTGGGGTATATATCGTACTACATATACAAACTAGTATCGTCTGCTCTTAGCTATGTGGACTATTTAAGGGTTTGTTTCTTTATCCGAACGATACTATTTGGGATGTTATTCGTTTTAACAATTTAAGAAAGTAAATTTAGATGTAAAAATTGGATGTAAAAGTGTTTAAGAATATGTTATGTAGCTACTCAAGTTTGGGGTATATGTCGTATTAAATATACATACTATTATCTTCTGCTCCTACATATGAGGACCGTTTTAGTCATTTATTTTTGGATTTTCTGCAAATAAATTTTTTAAAAGTTTCAGATTTATATTTTTTAACAGATTTAAACTCTGTTTAAATCAACAAAATTGTAAAATGAGACAATCAAACCCTTGAACTCTCAATCAAACACGGTTTCTTAACCATTTGAGTTAATTGCTTTATGCTATAATAGCAAACGAATATACTTATATACCATCGTAAACTTTGTTAAAATATGAAAAATTATATATCAAATCGAAACCCTCACGTCGAGGAGTCTAAATACACTCTTAGAATTTATAAACTCTAATGTATGTGGCCGTAAAAACTCTTTGAAGTTTCAGATCCAGAAATTAATCATGCCCGAAATTGAACCAAAACTATTGGACTTTGTTAATGTTGGTCTCTCGAGTTCAGATATGGTCTCGTTTCCTCAAGATTCACTCTAGAACTCCGGGAAATTAACTTTAAAATTTGAGAATCCAAACTTTATGGAGAAATTTTGGCCAACTTACTTGAAAATGGAGCAATATTGGTATCATTAGATTTTAAATCTTTAGAGTTTTCTGAAGAGATATAGATCGTTATATATGGTACATCGAATCAAAATCCGCCATTGATGAGCTTCAAGCTCGATTTTGTGTTTGTTTTGTATAAAATTTAGTTGTACTTATATAATTGGTTTGGTTTGATACTTCACCAATAAAATTAATTAGTGCAAATGGTTAAAGGGCTCGTGTTTGATTGAGAAGTCATGAGTTTGATTCTCTCATTTTATAATTTATTTATTTTTATCTGGATGATACAATATGCGATGTTGTTTGTTTGGACAAATTAAGAAGATAAATTTAGATGTAAAACTTGGATGCAAAATGAGTTGTACAATTTTTTTACGCAAGATCTTGAAATCGTGTTTTTACGCCAAAATTGTAGAATCATTTTTATGAAAAACTGCAAAACTATATTTTCCTAATAATCCATGGAACTGCGTTTTTTCTGTCAAGACTCGCATAATCGCATTCTTAGTCTAAAATCGAAGAATTGTATTTTATGCCAAATCGCATAATCTAGAACCTCGTTATTCAGCCAAAATCTAGAATATTGGGCATCAAACCCATATAGTCACATTTTCTAGCCAATATCGTGAAATTTTATTTTTTTGTCAAACTCGCAAAATTATGTTTGGCGGAAAAATAAGATTTCACGATTTTGGCATAAATTTTTATTTTCCCGTTTGTAATCATTTAAGGGTGAAATGAAATTCAATGTGCACAAAAAAATATGAGGGTACACAATTAAATTTTGCTTGCTATAATTTACATATAAATTAGTTTAAAATTAATTCAACTCTTTCAAATAAAATTAATTGTGAGATTTTATCAAACTTGAAGATCAGTCGGTGTTTGCAATCAGTAGATTTGTATATTTTAAATATTTGTTAATCTGCATGAAATGCGTTAAAATGGTATTTTTTTTTTTAAACAGAAAGAGTACTGAACCTCCATTTTTTGTTTAAATTTGGATGTGGAATTTAACTAAATCAATGATTTCGTTAAGACAAATTCAATCAGAGGCTTAACTTGTTTATTAAAAACCGGAGAAAAACATTTTGTTGAAACAATAGTTAACGTATAATACACATGATGAGATGGGATATAAACTCGAATAATTAAATGTCTAGATGTGATGAATGAAAAATTGGTCTCATCTCAGAATACTGAAAAAACCATGAGATCGTTTTCTTTTCTGAAAATGAAAGAGGACAAATGTGACTACACCATTCGCACAGCAAATGAAAGCTAACAGTTACATTTATATTTGTTTTCTGAACTTGGGCGTGCTGCGTATTTCTTCGAAGTTTCTTTTCACGACACGTGGCTGTGTGTTGGACATGATCGACTCTTCCTCTATGCGATGGTTTTGTTTGGGTTATTGGGCTTCTACTTGTACTGGGCTTTGGCCTTTATTATTATTTCTGTTTTTATTTTAATAAAATGAGACGAAAAAAAAAAAAAAAACAGAAAAAAAAACAAAACAAATTACAAATTAAAAAAAAAGTTCGAAAGAGAAATAATGGTTAACACGTCGGTCATAACTCATTAAACTAAGAAATGTGAATATTGCCTTTAAAATAATAATTTTGTATATGTTTTATCGTATTGCCTTACATTGTTTTTTTTTTTTTTGATTAGAGAATCGTTGAAGGAATCACAAAATATTTTTTCTCTAGAGGTGAGATATCATGTATCCTTCTTATTAGAACTTCGATATAAACTAGACATTTTTCGAGCAAAAATAATAATGAAAATTGTTTTCTTTTTTTTTTTTATATTAATTCAACCTATCAAAAATGCAAAAGACTTATAATTTAGCGATATGAACTTATATATATTAATAATACCAAATAATTAAAAAAATAAAAAGAATTAATTACCAATTTAAAATATAAAAGAGAGAATTAAGAATCCAAATGCAACGTCGAGATACAAAAAGGAACATAATTATGTTTTTTTGCAATCTATTGTTCTTGCTTCTTAATTCATCGAAAAAAATATAGAAGAAAGAAATAAAACCACTTCCATGGCTGAGTTTTCATACAGTTTTTTATTATTAAATAATAAAAAGGAAAAAAAGAGGGGGAGAAAATCGATTCTGATTTCAAGAACCGATGAAAAATTCATTTTTTTTTTATATTACATGTATTATTTGTAATAGTCAATTCTATTTATTATTTACAATTTAATTAAATAATAAAATTATAATCAAAATAATGTTTTTTTATTATTGAGATTCATAATAGAGATCTCCAACGGATGGAGTGAAGAATTACTAGTAAAATACTAGTGAGAAGATATTACTTCAAAGATAATTACCACATTAAAATAAAAATAATGGGACAATTGTGTCTGAGTGAAGAAATATCTCTGTCACGTTCAACAACTCCTTATTCTCAAAGATCTGTCTCGTGACGCGTGTGCATAACCATCTTATGTTAATATTATTGGTGTTTTTTTTTATGCTTTTTCTTTTGCTGCAACGTGTTCGTCTCAGGTATTATTTTTAAAAAATTGTCATATACTTAGAAAAAATTTGATTGTTTTTATATTTTAAAAGTATTTTTTTTATTGATTACTAATTTTCCTCATAAATTATTGGCTCTCTTTTTTTGTTTGGCTGTTAACGTGTTTTGCTTTCAGATATTTTAAAAAATCACATTCTTTTGTCACTTTTTTCAAAATTATCATTTAAGAAGTTTTACTAAACATTTTTAAGAAGACAGAATAAAGATCTGTTGTACAAAATTTCTTAAGAAAATTTTGGCATATACCTGAAACAAATTCGTCTATGTGATATTTTAAAGTATTTTATTTATTAATGACTAATTTTCCTGAAAAATCATGCATACATTATTGGCTTTCATACATTCTTTTGTCACTTTTTTTCCTTCCTAAATTATCATTTAAGAAGTTCTAATAACCTTTTTTAAAAAGACAGAATAAAAATCAATTATACAAAAAAATTTCCTAAGAAAATTTTGGCATATACCTGCAAAATTTTTTTTTGTGATATTTTAAAGTATTTTTTTTTATAATATTTACTAATTTTCCTATAAAATTATCCTATGTTTCTAACTTTCTAGTAATTTTAACATATTACCCAGCCAAAAAAATAAGTATTTTACACTATAGTGAAAATTGAATCAATTACCAAAAAAAAATTGAATTAACCTGAAAAATCCTTTTTAAAAAAAGAAAGAAAAAGAATTGGATTACTTTGCAAATGCACATTAAAAACTTCTTTAATGGGAAAATTAATAAATAAGAAAATTCCATTTTGGAAATTATGAAAAAGCTGAATATTCGAGGAAGAAGAAAGAGAACCGCGTCAAGCGGGATCTTAAATCAATCGTGTTCTTAACGTTAAGCCATTGTTTCTCTATCACGATCTTTTATAAACAACTAAACACTGAAACAAGAGAAAACACAAAAAAACAAAATCGAAAAAAAAAAACCTGACAGTATGTTGTGTTTCAGATCTAAAAGATTGTTTATACTTCTGTGTATTCTTTCTTCATTTCTTCTTGTCGTCACTGCAACATCTATTACTGGTAAGAAAGACAAAGATACAATAAATTTCGATTAAATTTCCAAAAAAACAGATTTTTTTTTTCAATTTTGGGTTTGGATTGTTTCAGAAGAAGAAGGAAGTGTAGAAGAATGGAGGGCAAGTGTAAAAGAAAGGTTTTTGGCAGAGGAAAATGGAGAAAACTCGTCTTTGATTTTGGCTGCAAAGAGAACAAGAAGAAAAGATCCTAATGAGAATTTCAAGCTCTATACTGGTGGATGGAACATAAGCAATACCCATTATTGGACTGTGAGTCTTTATTTCTGTGGTCCATTGTCCTAAACTTTTGGTTGCTATTTCTCTCTTTTCTCAATTTGGGTTTGACTTATGGGTTCTTAGGTTCCTAAAGTTTTGATCTTTGCCATCAAAAGTATAGCTAAAGTGGAGTTTGGTTGGTTTAAGGTGTAATTATGCTTTAAATTAATGGGAAAATTAGATTAGCATTTATCTTGATTGAATCGGTTTCCTGATTATATGGATGAAAGATGTTTGAAAGTAATCGAAATTTTTCATCTTTATGGTGAGTCTTGAACATTTTGGAGGATATTGTGACTTGCTATGATCTTTATGCTTAATCAATGGAAAAATTGAATTATCATTTATAACGAGCCTTCTTGATTGAATCAAATTTACTGTTTATATGGATGAAAGATGTTTGAAACTAATCGAAATTTTTCGTCTTTATGATGAGTCTTGAACATCTTGGAAGATACTTGTGACATGCTATACGCAGTTTTCTGCTTCGGAGTTGGGTTTTACTTGGGTTCTTAGATTCCTAAAGTTTTGATCTTTACCAACAAAACTCTAGCTAAAGTGGAGTTTGATTGGTTTAAGGTGTAATTATGCTTGATCAATGGGAAAATTGGATTAGCATTTATCTTGATTGAATCAGTTTTCTGCTTATATGGATTAAAGATGTTTGAAACTAATCGAAAATTTTCATCTTTATGATGAGTCTAGAACATTTTGGAGGATATTGTAACTTGCTATGAACTTTTGATCTTTACCATAAAAAACTCTGGCTTAGTGGAGTTTGATTGATTTAAGATGTAATTATGCTTAATCAATGGAGAAATTTGATTAGCATTTATAACGAGCCTTCTTGATTGAATCAGTTTTTTGTGTATATGGATGAAAGATGTTTGAAACTAATCGAAAGTTTCATCTTTATGATGAGTCTTGAACATTTTGGAGGATATTGAGACTTGCTATGAACTTTATGCTTTATCAATGGAAAAATTGGATTAGCATCTATAACGAGCCTTCTTGATTGAATCAGCTTTTCCTAAATAAAAATTTAAACTTTTGATCTTTACCAACAGAACCTCTGGCTAAGTGGAGTTTCATTGTTTTAAGGTGTAATTATGCTTACTATGAGTTAATCAATGGAAAATTTGGATTAGCATTCATAATTATCCTTCTTGATTGAGTCAGTTTTCTGCTTATATGGATGGATGTTTGAAACCAATCGAAAGTTTTCATCTCTATGATGAGTCTTGAACATTTTGGAGGATATTTGTGACATGCTAATCTTTCTCATCCTTTGCTTTTTCTGGTGCAGTCTGTTGGTTATACAGCGATGCCTTTCGTTGTTATAGCAGGAGTCTGGTTTGTGTTCTTCGGGCTAAGCTTGTCTCTCATTTGCTGTTGTTATTGCTGCTGTGCCCATCAACCTTACGGCTATTCCCGGGTTGCTTATGCTCTCTCCCTTATCCTCCTCATATCCTTCACAATCGCAGCAATGTAATCGCCACTCTCCCTTTTTCACTAGCTCTTCTATTGTCACATCCTTTGTGTTTCTTACCAAATTTTGCGCGGTATCTTTGTGTTTGATATTTCCAGTGTGGGATGTGTTTTCCTTTACACTGGTCAAGGGAAGTTCCATGCGAGCACAACAGATACTTTGGACTATGTGGTGAGTCAAGCAAACCTCACGTCGGAAAACCTCAGGAACGTGTCAGATTATCTCAACGCGGCTAAGAAGGTCGATGTGCAGTCCATAGTTCTTCCTGGGGATGTTTTATCGAGTATCGACAACATACAGGGGAAAATCAACTCCTCTGCAACTACTCTTTCTGTTAAAACAATGGAGAATCAAGACAAGATTCAAGATGTCTTGGACAACATGAGACTTGCGCTCATCATCATCGCTGCTGTGATGCTTTTCCTTGCATTTATCGGATTCTGTAAGTCATCTTGTTATACTTAAAAGGATTAGTATTTGTTACAATCTTGCAGCACTTGACTTGTTGATTATTCTCATACAGTACTCTCTATCTTTGGACTGCAATGCCTTGTATATACGTAAGTGAAAGTCTCATTCTTTATGTTCTGTTTTAACCGTTTGGTTCCACTTAATGTTGATGAATCTTTTTGTGATTTAACAATGGACAGGTTGGTGATTCTTGGTTGGATTCTCGTCACGGGTACATTCGTCTTGTGCGGTGCGTTTCTACTTCTACACAAGTGAGTTTCTCTTCCCTCTCTAGTCTCTTACCATTTATCTACTCAATGAGCATTATATAAAAGCCTTCTTATTACTTTTTCAGTGTTGTCGGGGATACGTGTGTTGCCATGGACCAATGGGTTCAGAACCCAAAAGCTCACACGGCTCTAGACGATATTCTACCATGCGTTGATAATGCAACCGCGATAGAAACATTGAATCGTACAAAGCTTGTGACATATCAGTTGGTTAACCTTCTTGACTCTGCCATCACCACCATGACCAACAGAAACTTCCCTCCTCAAGCCCGGCCACTATATTACAACCAGTCCGGTCCCTTAATGCCTGTGCTATGTAACCCTTTCAATGCTGATCTCTCTGACCATCAGTGCCAGCCTGGTGAGGTCCATCTTAGCAATGCAACCGAGGTAAACACAAAAATGGAAAACATGTTTCTCTTGGCAAGGACTATTAACAATGCTCAAAGCCTTGGCTCCCGGTTTAAAACCGACAAAACCTCCAAAGCTCAAAGCTTGGCCTTTCGGTTTTTCGGTTCGGGGTCGGTTTATTTGGATTTTAGGATAATTCGGTTTTTTGGAAATTTTGACAAATATAAGGTTTGGTTTGGTTTTCCGGTAATTCAGGTTTTGATTTTTTTACCGAAATAAACCAAATTTTTTGGTTTAATCAGATAAAACCAGGTTAGTTCGGATTATTCAGATAATCCGGATCGGTTCGGTTAATTTCGGCTCGGGAATATATATTTTGTCGAAATTAAGAATTAGTTTCGGTTTTTTATTAAAAAATAACCGAAACCTATTTAAAAATGTTTTCCATCGGGTAATTGCACATAACCGATTTCAAACCAAAAATTCCGGTTTGGTTTGGAATTTTTTGGTTCGGTTTGGAATTTTTTGGTTCGGTTCGGTTCAGTTCGGAATCCTAGGCCTACTCAAAGCCTTTGGCTGAGTCTCACAGTTATATAATATCTTACATCAAGAAATACCATATAATTTCCTATACCATCAAGAAAAAAGATATCATAGTTGAATACAGAACATATCTTAACAACTATCACAATCCGTCTTTATGATTTGTTTTTATGCAGGTGTGGAAGAACTACACTTGCGAAATCGTAACACCAGGAACATGCAGTACACAGGGACGTTTAACCCCAAAGCTTTACACTCAGATGGCTGCAGCAGTTAATGTAAGCTATGGTCTGAACAGGTACGGTCCGTTCTTGGCAGACCTGCAAAACTGTAACTTCGTGAGGTCCACATTCACTGATATAGAGAGGGATCATTGCCCTGGACTGAAGAGATACACGAGGTGGATCTACGTGGGTCTTGTGTTGGTTTCTGCTGCTGTAATGCTGTCTTTAGTGTTTTGGGTTATATACGCACGGGAGAGGAGGCACCGGGTTTACACAAAAGACTACAATGCTATGCACTCTGGAGCTCCTCGCGACAAGGGCCCTTAAGATATTATATGTTCTTTTGTTGGTTTATTTAGTGTACATTATGTGTGAGGATTTGGTTATCTTCTGTGTAGTGGATGATGGGAATCTTTGATTGTGTGATTGTTGTCAATAATGTTTCTTTATATTGCATATGTTGGGATGTATTGCTTTGTAGAGATACAATCCTAACCTTCTCTCTCTCTTTTGGGAAAGGAGATAAATACTTTTATCTTTTGTCACACACAACACTTAACCAAAAACATAGTTGGTCTCTGCATCTAACCAATAAGGCACATAGTATCACGAGGTTGAGCATTCTTGGCTTGAAAATCCGTTTTGCTATTTGTTCCCCTTGGTTCATATACAACCTCAAACCCCAAAAAGCAATCACCTAAGGCAATTAAACTCACTAGATTATATCGTAAAAGCTGGCCACTCTCATGGTTTTGAAACCATTTGTATCTAATCCTCATACAGTAACAATGAGTCGTTTTCTGCCTTTCCATGTGTACCATATAATCCAAGAGAACATCCGAATAAATTCCTTTGGTTTATCCTTATCATGGATATAGATAGTCCATGTTTTCTAAAACATTTTGAAAAGTAGATACATCTACAATAAAAGGGATGTTCGATAGAGACTGCGGTTATTTCCATTAGAGTTCCACCAGAATTTAGCAATCACACTAGTTAATTTCATAATTAACGACTAGGGAAGTTTAAAGCATCACATACCATATGTTGGAAGAGCGAAGAGCGAGAGAAACTGACTTGGTCAAAACCTCTTAACCCCTTTAGAAAGATATTTGGCTGACTAGTAAAAAATTTTCGTATAGCCACCAACAAGTCATGGTTTTTTCGTGGCTTTTTTGAAAAAACCACGGAAAAGCCACAAAAAAACCACGAAAAAAACCCAAAATAGCCACGAAAAAAAAAAGTCACGAGGCTATAGCCACAAAAAAATTTTCGTGGCATTTCCGTGGCTATAGCCTCGTGGCTTATCGTTTTTCGTGGCTCGTGGCTTTTCCGTGGCAAGTTCGTGGCTATATGAATTTTTACTAGTATACCATTAAATCTATCTTGTAATATTTTCTTAATGAAATTTAAAATTTTACCTTTTCGACCCACCAAAACTTTTGGGTATGCACCTAAATATGATCCCATACGGCTTCCATCGGCAATGCCTAGAATTGGTTTCATATTCTGTTTCGTATGGATATGTACTCTTTTTCTTCGAAACATGTCGTGGCTGTTTATCATCACTTTTCGTTCTTTATCTCTTCGGTTACAAGCATGTTTAATAATCTTAAAAAATACTTTCAAAAGTTACATCTGAATAAAATACGAAGAGTATTGTATATTTTCGTTTATAATCATTAAAAAAAATAGTTTTCTCAAAAAAAAAACATTCATAAGAATATTGTGGCATGGATAACATCCAATATCATATTTATAATTTATATGTAAACATAAATTTACTATCTACGTGTTGCACATAATTAAACAATGTGACTATGGAGAAAAGTATAGCAAAACACTAAGAACACAAAGATATTTTTAACGGGTAGTTTCGACTACCTCTTTTGTTTTTGTTTTTATTGGATTTATATAGAAATAAAGTACAATGAAAAAAATAACTAGGAAGTGAAAAAGTGATGATCATGTTCCTCAAAACTAGGAAGACATAAATCTTTTTCACTTAAGGAACCGTTGGGCGTTCGATCTTGTCCACTTAGCACTACTTTGAGTCTCATCAGATAGAGTAGCAAAGGAGGCTCTTTCTTTTTTGAATGATGTCCCCAAATTGTACTCATTAGTGCTAAATTGGGTTCGTGTATTCAGGTGGATAACTTTGTATAAGCGAATTTATGGGTTAATGAAAGTTGATGTTGAGCCAAAGAAAAAAAGCAAGCATTTAAAATGTCTCTTATAAAGTATACGAGATCTCGACATTAAAGACTTAAAGTAATTGAGTTCGTTTGGGCTTGTATTGAGTTCATTTGGGCTTGTAGGAAACAATGGCCCAACTGTTGTTAAACCAACGTCAAGTAAAATTTTATAAATAGACATGTAATTTTAACCGATTTTGAACGGTTAATTGATTAGGCGGGCAATAAATCAGTTGAGCCGTGAATTATTCAAGGATGTGTTCGCCAATGAGATACAATATAGTTTCCCTACCATCCAGTCTATACAATGAAAAAAAAGAGATGAGTGGAACATCACAATCAATCTTATAAAGGTGGTTAGTTCCTTCATGCACCTAATAAACCTCGTACTTCCAACATATGTCCGTAAGTATGTTGTGGTTAATTCTGGTACTACTTTTCAGTAAGTGTCACCTCGTTATATATATAATATAGAACACCTTGAGCAGGCTCAGACATTTCGAGGAGAGGATCTAATTGTGAACCTCAAGAAATGCATATTTTGTGTTGTATGTTTGTAGGTTTCATATGCTGATCAAGAAAGTGTTATAACGACTCAAGAATGACAAGGCTCAACAAGTATCAACCACGCTCAAAGATTATGTGCTGGCTACATAGAGAGAATCACAATAATTTCCTCT
Source organism: Kernera saxatilis (assembly GCA_900406395.1). Lineage (NCBI taxonomy): Eukaryota > Viridiplantae > Streptophyta > Magnoliopsida > Brassicales > Brassicaceae > Kernera > Kernera saxatilis. Next base: position 22,453 of record OVAY01000906.1, on the reverse strand, counting down.
AAAACATGGAAGAATACTATCCCAAACGCAGTGCGGTGTCAGGATCTATAGAGGCTTGTGGCAAAATTTAAAAATGTGGCATTCGTATATTCTAATTTTTTTACAGTAATTTTGTATAATCTAATCTTGAGACAAAAAAAAATGAAATATGGCACCTAAAGAAAAAATTATTGAAATTCTCCATTAAAATTAAGATCTAGTTCATTCCATAATATATATATATATATATATATACATATATATTATTATTTTTTTTGGGTCAAAATTTTGTTCCATAAAGTATGAAGTCATGTGTTTTTCAAAAAAAGAGTCCAAACACACTATTTCAAAGTAAATATTAAACCTATTTTTTTGAATAAAATATGGCCTTTTAATTTTGAAAAATTTTGTGGCCTGGCAAATGCCCTTTATGTTATAACATAAGGCGTTGCTCTGCCCAAACGAACCATAGAATATGGTGCTTCTAAGTATGGGTGGAATGCACACAGTACGAAAACGCTTAGTTACATACTTCACTTAAACCATGAGCCTTGATGGCAGTAAAAATGGACATGATCCACTCGATGAGTTAATGAAGAACACTGACTACAACTAGTGTCTTGAACATCCAAGTGAGTTAAGCACCTCCTTTAGATTTAATATTGCTTAATTAGCTCCTTTTGACATAGCTAAGTTTGTTTTGAAGATAAAACATAGGAGAGGGAAAGAATGATGAGGACCTGCATCTGGAGCTAGTCATGGAGGAAGAAGACATGTTAAAGATGTCAACCATTTTATAATCTTTCTCTTACACGTTCTCGAACCAGAATCTTTTGTTATAAATTCAATGTATATATAAAGAAGATTTGTCGACAAAACTGAAGAAAAAAACCATTGAGAACCATAGACTTTCCTTATTTGGACTCAACGGCCAAAAATAATTTAACGTATCAATCTTTTGGTCCAAACTATCGTATGAAGGCTAAAGACTCTTGTATCCCTTAGAAGCATTCATAACCGATATTCAGAAAGAAAATAAGATGCCTTGTTGTCTTCACACCAGCTGAAACAACGAGTTTCCATTTCCATTTCAGACGCATTCACACCATCATTTTAATAAATTATCATTCCCTAAAAAACATTTCTAATTCAAGAAAATTGAAGATGTTTTCACACTTAAGAGAAGCTAAGTTTCTAAATATATTTGGCAACTTCTCTCCATTGAAACCTTTGGTCCAATGGCTCCATTCCTTTTACAAAACAACCAAGACATTCATCTTGATCATCCCTCCATAAATCAGCCTCTCCAACGTCCCTCCATTACAAAGCTAAAATATTTTTTTAGTTCCGTTTTTATCGATGAACTTTAAAACCTTATGGCTTTTTCCTTTCATGTTAGTTTTTGAATGTTTTGTTTCTTGTTTTATACCCCTTTATAAGTCTTCAACTTATTTTTTTTTATTGTTTTTCCCTTCTTTTTGTTAATTAAAATTTTAGCCTTTGAGTCTATACTATGTTTTCCAAATTCTAAGCTTATGGACTTGGTTGGATTTGCTTGCATGACGATGGTTTGTAGAGATGTCAAAATGGGCTTCGACCCGCGGGTTTGGCCCAATCAGGACCGTGACGGGGCCGGCTTGGGCTCAAAAAAATTGTCCAAAAAAAATGCGGGCCGAGCGGGCTTTGGCCCATGCGGAGTTCGGGTTTCGCGGGTCAACCCATCTCGGGTTTGTGGGTTTGCGGTCCAACCCACACAATTCTTCTCCTTCTTTGATTCTTCTCCTTCTTCCCATCTTCTTCTTCTTCTGTTTTCTCCAATGGTGGATTACTCTACGAATTCCGTGCCATGTGATTGTTCCATGCTTTAATGTAGACTCGATTAGGTCGAGATTTGACTTCGATTTGTATTTTTGAAGACTTCGATTAACATTAGTTTTAAATGATTAAATTTGATTTGTGACTTTATCTAGCACAAGGTTTGGCTTGTCATCATTTTGAGACAGGTGGTGCCAAATTGATGTCGATTATTCAATCTCCAGGGGAGTGGCCAGCTTTCTCTAACCTCTTAGATGAGATTGGTTTATTCTGATGTTGTTTCGAAGACTTTTCTCTCTCTCTTTTATTTCTCGTTCTTTTAATTTACAAGCAGATTGTGTAACCCGATCTACCCGACTAAAACTTTTGGATTGTTCTTTTGTAAACTCTTTTCCTCCTAATTGGACAACCAATTAAGGAGTAGATTATTTATTAATTTGTGGTTGGAAAAAGGAAGTGTGGTTTTCCTTTGGCTTGAATTATATCGGCTTTATCACAATTCAAATAACAAATTGTATGGTTTCCTTAACTCCATCTATCACATGCATATTTTATCCCTTTGAACCAAGAGAGAGCGTCATTCATCCAACTCTGGTTCAAACACTTGGTTGTGGTTTTAAGCATCTCTCATTGGTGCTTACATCATATCTTAAGAGGTTAAACTTGAAAACCAACCTCCTCACAACCGTTTCTCAAGGAGAAACAAAGGCAATACAAAAAAGGAGTTTTTAAAGAAGTAGAAATCGAGCAACTATATGTTGATATAGGAGAGCCCCTAGGATCATCGGGTGTTTGATGCACCTAATATCAATGGTCAAAGAGCCAACACCGCTTCTCTACCTGATGGTAAGAGCCAAAACCACCTCTTTACTTGATGGTAGCAACAAATTTTGATGCACCTAATTAATGTTAATGGTCAAAGCGCCAATACCACTTCTCCACATAATGGTGACAACAACTTTGAAATAAAGCTGTTATGGTCAACATGGTCCAACAAAAATTAATTCTACCACCTTTTCAAATTGACAAAGTTAAATGAAATCTCTGAGGATGCCCTCAAGCTCCTCTTATTCCCTTTTTCACTTGTAGATAGAGCTCAAGCTTGGGAGCTATCCATATCCCATGGAAATATTACAACATGGAGTGTATGTAAAGAAGCATTCTTCTAAAAAAATTTATCACTTTCAAAGACCGGTAATTTGAGAAACAATATTTCAGGATTTAAGCAATGGTCGGATGAGTGCTTCTATGAAATATGGGTAAGACTAAAGAGCAGCTTGAGAGCTTCCCGAGAGCTTCCCTTTACAACGAATTTTCTCAAGAGTTGATTTTGGCGCATGAAGGAGCTTTGACGGTGTAAAGATAACTTCTTGACACGACAAACAACGTGATTTTTATGGGAAATGACATCAACAATGGGGGAAATGTTGTTATAGAACTTGGCTCAAAGTAATGAGAGACATAGTGAAGAATATGATCAAACCACAAGAGAAAATGCCGGAAACGACTATACTACACGTTTGAGAATGCATAAAAGCATAAAAGATTCGTGAATTGTGAAGATTTTGTGGCTCCTCAAGGATACTAATAAAAGATGTACTTTGTTGGAAGGCAATGTGGATATCAAGCAAGATCTTTCAACTAATACCCAAATCTCTTATACTTAAGCGCCCATGTGGGACACCAATCAAAATAGTGGACACTTCAACCAAGGTTTCCAACCAAAAGCTAAAAGAAACTATAAAATCAAGGGTATCGACCAAGAAATCAAGAAAATTACAACAATGGCTCATCATTCAAGTCAAACTTTCAATGGTCGTTGAAATTAATGTTTCATAATTTCATAATTTTATTTTATAAAAAATTTTAAAATTTTATCATATGAAATTTTCTTAATAGGTCACCAAATAACTTACATTTTCAAATATACTTGACGAATTTATTTCTCTCTCAAATAGATTTTGTTTTCTATTTTTTTATTCTTTTTTTTTTTTGTCAATTATTTGTTTTTTCATTTATTATCATTTTAATAATATTTGAACAAATTGTTTGGTATGTTTTGCTAGAGGTATAAGTTTAAAGTTCTCTTTTGTAAAATTTTATCTCAAGATTAAATTTCCAAATCTAAATTTTGTTTTCTTAAAATAATAAAATTTTATATTTTTTAAAAGAAAATTTTCCATTTTTAAATTGAAGGATTATTGGACAAAATCTAGTATATATTCTTTTTATTAGATCAAATAAAATCTACTATATATGATTTAACCAATAAAAATCCTCCTTATCATCTGTCCCGTCTAGCATATCAATTAATCTGTCTATATATCAAATCTAACCTCGAAGACAAAAACCCTAGTCAGAACCAAAATCTAGGGTTTACCCTTGACCGGATCCAGACACATAAGCCATTCAGGTTCTCTCTCTCTCTCTCTCCCTCTCTCCCTCTTCTCCCTCTTCTTCTTCTTATTCTTCTTCTTCTTCTTCTTCTTCTTCTCTCTCTGTGTCTCTCTGTCTCCTGTCGAGTTTCGTTTAAAGTTTAAGGCTTTTTCTGTCTTCTCATCTTTTACAGGAGTGTTCAATTTTGAGTAGATATGGAAGTGGTTGCCTTTAAGTCGATGGAGACGCAGAGACAACAGACATGGGCTTGTTCTGTCACTGAGACCCTTCTCATCCTCGTTGGAAAGAATCTCGCTTGTCTGCTCCTTGCGGTAAAAGAACAGTTTTTTTTTTTTTTAATTTCTTACTTAATTGCTTCGTGTTTCTATGTTCTGTAACTTCTGTTGTATTGAATTTGTAGTTTGATTTCCGAAGAACTTTAGGGCTTTTTGATTCGTCGTTGCGTTAATTCTTTGTTCTCTTGGATTTGGCTTTTATATAGGCCGAAATTGAAACCTTTTGTTCTGGGTTTATATAGATTTGGTTTGGTCTGTTGTGAGAAATTGCTTCAGGTTTCTGTTTTAGGGGTTGAGACTTTGACTTGATAGCTCTGTTTGGTTTGAATTTAACTCTGTGTATAAGTTTTAGACCAAGCACTTAAACTTTCTTGGCAAAATGGTTCTTAGATGGGTCTTTGGACTTGTGAAATTGAATGCAGTTTTTGAACTATCCTGTGTCACTCTTTCTGTTAATTTGGTCACTTTTCCTTTTGTGGCTTTTGCCAATTGCGGTAAATTTGTTGCGGAATGCTCGTCTATTTCTTTGTAATGAAAATATGTTCTTGGAATTGGGTAATACACATTGTCTGCATCAATGAAAACTTCGGTTCTTGGTGTTCCTTGGAGTTTTTCATGACTTCGATATCTTGGTGTTTGTTGTTGTTATCATTTTCAACCGAATCTTGCAGTGATATGATCCTTTTTAACTTGGTTGCTCCCTTTGTTATTCCCTTTTCGACGAATCTTGGATTGATACCATGATCTTTTTTCACTTGTTTTCTTCCTTTTCTGTTCCCTTTTCGACGAATCTTGTGTTAGGACACACATTCTGTTGATTAAGTTCTATCATCTTATCTTGACATGTATTCTTGTCTGATCATTGCAGGCGGAATCTTTGCTGATAGGGTTGATTGCTGATGATCAGAGGTGAGTATAACAGCCACGGTTTTACCTTTTTTATCGTCAAGGAGAAAGAGTTGTATCTAAACATACCAATCTGAATATATCTTTCTCTAGGCTTTCTGTGAAGGAGGGTTACAAAAAAGGAGGTCGTGATGAGGAATGCAAAGATGCCAGCGACACTGATGATGATGACGATGATGGTGACAACGCTGATGAAGATGACGACGACGATGATGATGATGAAGATTTCTCGGGGGATGAAGGGGAAGAAGCTGATCCAGAGGATGATCCAGTGACCAATGGTGCAGGAGGAGGCGATGATGATGATGACGACGACGATGATGAAGGTGATAATGATGATGATGATGAGGATGACGAGGATGAAGATGATGATGAGGAAGATGAGGAAGATGTTCGCCAGCCGCCTTCTAAGAAGAGAAAATGAAGATATATGAGGCTTATATGAGTGTTTGAAGATTTGGATGATTTAAAAGACTTGAAGAGGATCCTCTGTGTTGGTTTAAGTAGTGTAGGGAAAAAAAAACACTTATCATCCTCTCCTTCACATTTCATCTTTCTCTGTTGTTAACTATTTGTTGTCATGTGTGAGTTTTCGATTTGGATTTTTAGTTAAATCTTCTTTGTTTAGAATGTTTGGTCTCTTTCTTTTATTTATTTTTTACATCTGCCTATGGTTGAGGCAAAGATCTTTTGCCTTGCTTGGCAGTTTCTTGGTCGTCCTTGCCACTATAACATGCTTAACATAACAAAACAACTGGTTAATATGGAGAATATGGAAATCACGTAATGATTTCATCTTCAACAAGATCAGAAGGCAACCAATAGATGATGTTAAGAAAGCACGTCACAATCTCAACGAGTGGGTAATGAGACAAAAAAACATGCTTACACAAAAAAACAACTTGTTTAGATAGTTACTGATCACAAAAACAACAACTAGTGATAAAAAAAGCAATACCTTCACATTTTTTATACGATAAATTTTTACCTTTTCTAACTATTATGGTATCTTTTACCACTTTCTCTTTTTGTTAATAATCTTTTATCATTTTGCGTCATAAATTGGACCTAACGTCTTTTATAAACATGTCGCATGTCTCATGCTATCTATGGACTCATGTTGCGTGATTTCACGGCCTAACAAGATCCCCTAGTTTAGACAAATAGAGTTATCTCACATAATTACCAAAACAATATATACATAATTGACCTAGGTTGCATGAAATCGGAAGCGGTTACGTGAAAACAAAACATTTTTAAATTCTTTAGAAAACGGGTACGTATTGAAAGACTATGTTTTATAATAAAAACATCAAACATCAAATCAGGCCCGATCTTGAGAGCAAACAGAGCAAGCTCATGCTTATAAAATATATATTGTTTCGGCCCTCATTTTCCAAAAAAAATATTGGCTCACTTGGTGAATACTCTATTTCCGCAGTTTGAGGTGGGAAGTTTGAACCTTAATCACTCTTTTTTTAATAAAAATATTATTAACTGACAAGTCCAATTTTTTTTTTTTTTTTATTGTGACCCAAAATACTTTCGGACATCAAATCATATTTAAAAATAAATTTATTTTAACATAAATATTTTTATAATTATGTGAGTATTAAGAGAATATCATATAATAATCTACAACAAGATAAAAAAGATTGGAATGACATTGTTTATAACAAGGTCACATTCATAGAGAGATAAATTAATAGTCCAAAAGAGTAGAACAACTATTCCTACTAATTCACTCTTTGAACTAGTTAGGTTTTCTTTTAATTAACTTAAGAAAATACCAAGAACATATCTACGTTTCCGAATTATTCATTTTATATAATTTCAAAATCAGAATTGCAAAAATTTATAACGCTTCGAAATCAGAATTGCAAAAAATTTCAGAAACTCCCTTTCTCATCTTCCAAAACTAAGAAAATAGCTCTAATTTCTAAGGTTACACCAAGGGTAAAGTTTTATCTTCGATAAAGTTGTTTAAATTTTACAATGGTAAAAATGATAGTTGATGAAAGTTTCTTTAAGCTTTAGAAGAAGGTTTAGTTACAAAATTCCATACTTATCTAAAATTACTTTTGTAACCTTTCTTGGTTTTTCTTTCAAGTCCCTTCGTGAGATTTGCACGGATATTTGAAGTAACAAGTTATGAAACCATTCGAGAACTAAGGCTTGGGAGACAACATTGACATGGCCTTAAGAAATCGTGTAAACTGATATCATCAAGTTCAATAATACACTTTATTGTAATACTTGATCAATGCTTGTGACCAAAATCCGCGAGCCGAGAAACCAGTTTTTGAATTAGAGCCACCGTTTCTCCCATCTCAGATTCTCCACCTACTCAATGCACATCAGAGAATAAGTTAGATTTATAGAACTGAACAAGATAAACCAAAATTGTATGAAGCTCTTCAAAGCATCCATATGAAAGATTTCAATCTCTTGCTCCACACCACATGATGGAAGTACTGTCGATATTGCAGGAAATGATGAACAAACTACTTACTAGCTAGCAATATATGTTGATACAAAGAGTTTAAAGGGTTCATGTGTTGTTTGCTTAGAGAGCCAAACTCAAATTTAGCTAGTCCAAAGCAAAGGAGAAGTACAATGTTACGAATACGACTAGTTTCTGTGTAAGTGTGTATTCTTCACATCTCAAAATTTCTACAAAACCTATCCACTCATTATAAAGACGAGTGGTATGTTAAGGGTTACTGAAAAGACCAACAAAACAAGCTAGTTAACATCAAGGAAAGCTTAGGAAAGACAACAAACCGAACTAAAAGAGTTTCGTCATGAAACTTCACATTTTCAAGACCTATCAATAATAATATTGTCCACTAGACTAGCAAACAAGCAATCACCAAGCATCATATACTGAAAATTTTCAGACCCAGATGCTAGCAAAAGGTCATACAAAGGAACATTCATCAGATATCTATGCTACAATTTGATAGAAATCATTTCTTTCAAAAACAGAGCAAGTTATAAACCAGCTTGACTTCAAAAGATTAGCTCAATAAAAATAAGCCAATTAACATCGACTACAGATAGAATTATTAAAATTCACAATTTCAATACCTCAATAATAATTTCAAGACAGATGCTAGCAAAAGGTCATACAAAGTGAAGTACCATTCTATACTACAATTTAAGAAACTATGTCTTCAAAAACCCAGCTTGACTTCAAAAGATTAACTACTTTATACGTTTAGTGGGAATCCGATCAAAACAAAAACAAACAAGCTGAGATAAAGGGAGACTAACAAACACTGTAAAGGAAGCTTTCCTAGACAGAAAACAGCAAACTTTTGTCATGTCCGAATCCGAAAAACTTGAAAACATTAATGATTTATATAATACAATTTGATAGAAATCATTTCTTCAAAAACCAGCTTGACTTCAAAAGATTAACTACTCTATACATTTACTAGCGATTTCGATCAAAACAAAGAACAAAGAAGCTGAGATAAAGGGGGGCTCAAGGAAGCTTTCATAGTCAGAAAACAGCAAACTTTATCATGTCTGAATCCGAAAACTCGAAAAGGTAAATGATTTCTATACAACAATTTAATAAAAATCATTTCTTCAAAAACAAGCTTGACTTCAAAAGATAAAGTTCTATATACGTCTACTAGCGAATTCAATCAAAACAAAGAACAAACAAGCCGAGATAAAGGGAGACTCAAGGAAGCTTTCATAGTCAGAAAACAGCAAACTTTGTCATGTCTAAATCCGAAAACTCGAAAAGATTAAAGATCTCTATACTACAATTTAATAGAAATCATTTCTTCAAAAAGCAGCTTGACTTCAAAAGATCAAGTTCTCTATATATTCACAAGCGAATTCAATCAAATCAAATAACGAACAAGCTGAGATAAAGGGAGACTAATAACAAACACTGTCAAGGAAGCTTTCCTAGTCAGAAAACAGCACACTTTTTCATGTCTGAATCCGGAAACTCGAATGATTAATGATTTCTACACTACGAATACGATATAATAGAAATCATTTTCTTCAAAACCACCTTGACTTCAAAAGATCAACTACTCTATACGTTAGCTGGCGAATTCAATCAAAACAAAGAACAAACAAGCTGAGATAAAGGGAGACTCAAGGAAGCTTTCCTAGTCTGAAAACATCAAACTTTGTCATGTCCAAATCCGAAAACTCAAAAGATTTAATGACTTATATACCACAATTTAATAGACATCATTTCTTCAAAAACCAGCTTAACTTCCAAGTTCCAATGATTAAGTTCTCTATACATTTACTAGCGAAAACAATCAAAACAAAGAACAAACAAGATGAGATAAAGGGAGACTCAAGGAAGCTTTCCTAGTCAGAAAACAGCAAACTTTGTCATGACCGAATCCGAAAAGGCTTCAAAAGATTTAATGATTCTACATTCTAATAGAAATCAATTCTTCAAAAAACCAGCTTGACTTCAAAAGATTAAGTTCTGAGACGTCTACTAGCGAATTCGATCAAAACAAAGAACAAACAAGCAGAGATAAATGGAGACTAAAGGAAGCTTTCCTAGTCAGAAATCAGTAAACTTTGTTATGTCCAAATCCGAAAAAGCGAAAACTCAAAAAGATTCAATGATTTATGTACTCAATTAATAGAAATCATTTATTCGAAACCCAGCTTGACTACAAACGATTAAGTTCTCTACACATTTACTAGCGATTGAAATTCAATCGAAACAAGGAACAAAACAAGCTGAGATTAAGGACGACTTACAATCTTTTCAAGGAAGCTTTCCTGATCGGAAAACAGCAAACTTTGTCATATCCGAATCCGAAAACTCAATCTTGTTCAATGTAAGAAACTCCTCAATCATTGTCTTGATACTTTCTGGTTCCTCTGTCTCACATTCGATCTCGTAACAGTTCCCAAAAGCATACTTAGTCTCATCAACCTCAAGTTTCACACCTTTCCATTCATACACATTCCTCACATTCTCGAACCCACCCAAACAAACAAACCCTAGAAAGTCTTTAAACCCATATTCCTCTTTAACCCTTTTCAAAACCCTAGACCCAAGAGCCGATAGCTTAAACGGCGAATCCACACATTCTTTAGCTACCCCAACATCGATTTCCTCTTCGTCTTCCTCCACACGGCTGATCCCATTAGCAAGCGTTGGTTTCGCCTTGAGAGAAAGGATACAACGCTGCGGAGTCGGAGTCGTCGCCACCGCCGTGTTCTGGAGGAAACGAAGACGGAGGACGGCGCGGCGGAGGGAGAGGTCGTTTTTGGGTGTGTCGAAGAAGAGGTTGCGTTGGTGGAGGGTTTTGAGGTGAAAAGGAGTGAGGAGAGTGGTGAGACGGAGATGAGCAGCTGCTGTGAGGAGACGTAGCTTGACCTCGACTTCCATGGAGGATATTAAGAGGAAGATAGGCCGATTCGGTCGGATTTGGAAGATGGGTTTTGGTGTTTAGGATCGATTAAGTGGAGGAGGGAGGAGGAAGATGAAGGAGCGGTGGTGTTGGTGGTGGTGGTGGGTGGATCGGATTTGCGGGATTGTTCAAGCTCTTCACGGTCTTCGATTTTGAGTTGGATTTTTGTGGGTTTTCTTCTCAACATATCGTATTTGAGAGAAGAAGAAGAAGAAGAAGAAGAAGAAGAAGAAGAGAGCTCTTGTGTTGTGCGTTTCTCAAAAGTTTTGTTATCTCGTCTCGAGTAATGGTGGTTGTGAGACCGGACTAGCTAGGCCCGTTTAGTCTTTAGCCCGTTTATGTATTTTTTGGAACATTTTTATTATTATCTCATATATTCTTCTCAATTCTCCAAAAGCATCTCAAAAAAAAAAGATTTGATGTGTTTCACTATTCAAAATCTCAAAAATTAATATTTTGAAGTTGTTTTTAAAATGCATAAGTCTTTGTTCTATATGCTTATAATTTGGATTGTTTTATGAAATTTCAAAAATTTAGGATCTTAAAATAGTAAAAGAAATGATAAAAAAATGTTAGGGTATGTGCCTTTGTACTATTAGCACATCCTATAAACCGAACCTTACGAAATATGCTAGCATTTTTGCAAAAATAACTTCGGAAATAATGTAGAAGAGATGCTACTGTTAATTATTTTCAGATGAAATAATGTAATATAGTTGTTGTGTAAATAATTTTTTTAATCCTATGGAATATTTCTTCTTTAGTAATATTTTTATTTTTATTTTAAGGTATTTATTTAATTTTATATGTGAAAATTAAATTTATTTTCATGAAACAAAAATTATAGGTACTAATATGATAAATAAAATTATTAGTAAGATTATTTTCATTTTGAAGTTGCTTTTAGAGTGCATAAAACATCAAATTTGAGGATTTGAGGTGTTTTTTGGAGATGTTCTAAATGTCTATCCCCTATATGTTTATAATTTGGGTTGTTTTATAAATTTTAAAAACTTTAGGACATTAAAATAGTAAAAAAAATGATAAAAAATGATTAAAAAATGGGTATGTGCTTTTGCATTGTTAGCACATCCTATAAACCGAACCTTACGAGATATGCTATCATTTTTGCAAAAGTTATTTCACAAATAATGCAGAAGAGATGCTACTATTAATTATTTTAAAGCAACACAAAAGAAAAAGAGTTCTAAATTTAAGGTTTCGATTTAAGTTCCGAATGGTGATCATGTACTGTTGCGGTACGGGGTATAGCAATTTTGTTATAACTTATCATAAAAGCGATACTAACTAACATTATCAAAAACGATGACTAAACTTTTTTTTTGGTACCGTTCTCTCTCACTGCTAAACATATATGTGCATGGTAACAAAATAATTATCAAAACTAGTCCATAACCACCATTCTTTCCTTTGTGAACAATACCGATGAAAAAATTATCAAAACTAGTCCATAACCACCGTCTCTTAATTTTCTTGTATTTTTTTCTTTTAAAGTTCTCAACTTCTTGTTTGGTATCCGATTTTGCATTTTTTCTTTTACCCTAATGTACAACCATGCAATAGATATATGCTTAAGTTGTACTCATTTGTTTCGGATCAATTCGTTACCCAAAGAAAAAGTCAAAATATCCACAAGTCACTTGTCAAGCTCTTTAGGCTTCGTTAGAGTTAAACAATGAACAATGGGGGAAAAAATCATTCACTGGTCAGCTTTTTGCTCCGACATGAAAAAACAAAATTCTCTCGTCTTATCCGAGAAGTAGGAGGATTATCCGGCAGTTTCTGCGGCGACAATCTTCTCGCTTGTTTTGTAGGAAAGCATCTTCTGAACATAAAAGATCATGTAACCTTGTGAAGCTCTAACAATGTTCTCATTAACCCGTGTGATCCAAGCGTCGTCACACTTGTACCACTCGTTACTTAGCCTCAAATATGTGATGTAGTGACCTGACTCGAGTTTTCCCGTGTGGGTCACAACTGCAAAGAGTTCAAACTCGGATGATACCTCGTAGGCCACGTCGTCGTTTTCTTCGAAAGGGAACATTCTGTTACCGAACCGTCTTCTCAGGACTGATGAAGATAGATAAGGCCTCATGTCTAGTGAAAATGGGAACTGAAGATACCGATCCACTTTGCTTGACATTCTTCTCACTGACGAATGTTCAAACCGCTTGATATGGAAACATGAAACCAGAGGCAGCTTTCTTATCGACATTTGTTTAAGAGACTCTTGCCTTTCTTGACATTTCTCACAGAAGAACTTCTGATCTGGCCCTAACTTCTCTGCTCTTGTGTAACGGTCCAAGCAATCTACCAATGTCGATATCCCTTTGGTTTTTTTGCAGTCCACCTCTGTTTTGCGAGGACGAGCAAATATTCCTGTGGATCGGTTTGAAGACGAAGCCTTGTTTGGTTCCAAGTCCAAGGAGATGTCAACACATGGATCGTACGTTGTTGATGTGAAACCGCAACTCATACACATGACATCAGACCGCAAAATACCAGAGAAAACTTTGTGAGCAATGCAGCAGTCACCATTTCCTGCACAGAAACCTTGAATTTTTAAAATCACAATAGATATAGCTTGTGCTTTTGCGTTTATATCACAATCCAGTTCTACAAGGGTTAGTCAAAGATAAAGACGAAGATAGTGTGTGAAGCAGGAACAAAACGAATCTAGTATGCTAGTAAGACTTTGATGCTGGAGACTTCCACCAAGGAACTAATAACATTGAATCTAAGACTAATGGAAAAATTTAGACTTAGACATGAGGCAGAGGACATTGATGCTTGCAGGTTGTGGTTGATGTTAAGCACTAAATCTGATTCCCATTGTTAACACCTAGACGATATTAATACGTAAAACCGACAACCTGCAGGATTCATCTAGTAACTATCAAACTAATTTGAAGTAAATCGTTTATAGGGTAAAATTCTAAAACAAAACGAGAAGATTCACATAAGTATACGTATGATCACACAATCTCTTGTGAAGGCAATTCAAATTTGGAGTAACAAAAACTGTCATCGACCTTAAGTTTTGTCTAATGACCACGAAGTAACTAGCCAGCTTGATTTGTGTAAACAATGTCTCACTCCTAAGTACTTAAGAAATAGAATAAGCCAACAGAGAATAGCAAATGTTTCATACCAAGTTCCTTTATACAGATATAAGCAAGTTTTTTAGAGAACTGAAATCACCTTTAATATGTGGCTTTGCCTGATCATTCTCTAGCATCTCATGAACACTTTCGAGAATCGAAATGAAGAATTCATGTGCATCCTGTTGCTCGTAACTCGCCAAGTTTCCGGCATGCCGCCACCAACTGCAAAACAAAAGATCATTTGAACTCAATGGGCAAAAGAAAGTTGTGAACTTTCAAATGCAACAGAAACAAACCTGTGAAGTAACATTGCTGGGCTATAAGGCTTACGGTCACCTCCAGAGAATACAGCAGAGAACAATGCATCGAAATCACAAGCTAAGCATATTTTCCGGCGATCTGGAGCACCGTCACTGCCTCTACCAGCTCTCTTACCACCTTGAACAGGAGCAAATCTCTGTCGTTGACACAAATCTCGATTATGCTTATCACTAAGGAAGTAGTTTCTCAGTGGAGCTGTGTGAATCAACGCTTGCAATATCGAATTCAAGAAGCAGGTGCTTCCGAGATTGTTTAGCCCACGAAGTCCCGCCGGAAAATCCCCTGATTCGCCACTTTCGAGATTCTCCATTAGAACACGATCTTGTAGAACAGGACTCCATGGCCGATAATCCACTCTCCGTCTCTTCCTTATATTCTCTGGGCTTGAAGAATCTCCCTCTCTCGCCGTCAATGTCTGAGCCATAACCACCGCGGAATCAAAATCCCGATCGTAGATTTGATCTCGGCACACACAACAGAAAAGCTCAGCTCGATCGACGTCGACGGAAATCTCGTGACCAGACAATGTCCTCTGAGAATGCGCAGCCGCGTGCGACGACGACGACGGAGAATGACAAGACACGACGGCGCAATTAACACAAGCGTAGAGACGCGGCACGAAGGATTCGCCACATTCTTTGCATCGAGCCACCTCCGATGCGTCTCGCCGGATCGCGGCGCGTCCTCCTGGATATTTGATTCTGAGACAATCTTGAAGCGCGCGGAATGGTTTCGCGCCACCATTGGATGCTCGAAACGCAGAGAGGTGTGGGCAAGGGGAAGGAGACGTGGCTTGTTCTCGATCGTCCTCTTGGCCGGAGCCGGTGGGACACTGTGGCGGCGACATTAACGAAACCCTAGATTCTGAGGGCCCAACGGTCATGGATCAGAGTGAAGAAGATCCAACGGTTGCGATTTGTAGAGAATGAGAGAGAGAGAGAGGATGAAGATGGTGACACTGACACAGTATATGACTTGCTTTTGTGTCATTTCATGTTCAATTTGTAATACCAATTTGCTTCATGATTTCGATAATATATTGATTGATTTTATTATAATTATATATGAATTTATTATTATTGCAATTACTAATTAGATTAATAAATTTTTACATTTGTGTTAAAATAATAAATTATATGTTTTTTCAATCAATTAGGATTAATTTGTTTTTGAATAAATTTAAATATGGTTCCATTTAATTGTTTGATTTAATTATTTGGTTTAGTTAAGTGATTTGAATTTAAGCCTTAAATCTAAGATGGTTTAAGAATGTGATTAGGATTTGGTTAGGTCATTAGGTGTTGGGTGCCAAATAAAAACACATAAGCTTCCAACAATTTTTTTTATTTAAAAATTTAATTAATAATGATTTCTTAAATACACTAAAAAGAAATAAATCAAATACCAACTTTACAAATATCAAACGTGAATGAGAGGGAGACAATACCATTAATATAGGACAAACACATATCTCTATTTTATTTTTGATCTAGTCGATATCAGTTTATTCTGGTTAATCGTTTGTTCTAATCAATACTTCATCGTCGGAAAATAACTTTGCCCTCAAAGTTTTTTAGGAAAGTTCATGCATCTTTTCGAATAGTTATTCCTCTTCTCTATGTGTGTCATCTTTGTCTTTCTTCCTTTATCATAGAATAGACATAGATTTCGTTCTCTCCGATGAACTTTTTCTACCGTTACTCTACCACACTCCCTTAAGAGTCTACCTTTTCCACGATCGAATTATAATTCCCATTGGTACCACTTCTACCCTTAGAGACAAAACCTCCTTGACACAGCAGATGAGATGAACTTCGAAACCTCCATCGTAAGGCAGGAGATCAAGGTAGCTTGTCATGTTTATGTGGTTTTGTAGAGCAAATTCCATATATGAGCTTAGACAAGTTACATCGGCTATGCTTACCTAGTTTAATTCTTGTCGAAGCATTGTGATGTCGACGCATAATCAGAATCATTCAAGTTCGTTAGTATTTTGATGGTGAAGCACCGATCATTTGATTGATTAATTCACCAATCGTTGAGATTCAATCAAAACATGCAGATCAGTGGTCATCTCTACGATTTGTTTGTGCGACCAATTTTGTTTCTTCACCGTTTTACTCCAAGTTGTTTTTCGATTCTCCATATATTGCACCATGTTAGTCACACTCTCGTGTAGCTCACAAAGAACATATATAACACTCTTCATTCGTAGCTCTGATACGGTGATACCATTGTTAGGTTCCAAACAAAAGCTTTTAAGAACACATAAGTATCATGGCCCTGGCCCAGCCCATCAGAGAAAACCTCAAAATTCAGAGAAAGCCCAAGCCCAAACCCTTGCAGAAGCCCAAACCCATTTCGTTTATGGAAATCCTAAGTACCCTACCCCTTGCTCTTCCCCTATAAATACCCTCCCTATTCCTTTAGAAGAGCCATCCCTCTTCTCTCTAGAAAATCTCTGCAGAAATTCTCTCTCTTTATGGAGAAAAGGTACAAGGGCTCATGGACCATAAAAGTCTTAAGTACATTTTCACTCAGGGAGAGTTGAATTTGAAGCAGAGAAGATGGGTTGAACTTCTTGCCGATTATGACTTAGATATTGCCTACCATCCAGGGAAAGCAAATCAAGTGGCTGATGCTCTCAGCAGAAGGAGAAGTGATGTTTCAGGAGCTAGAGAAGTGCAGGAGTTGACATCAGCTCTCGCCACCCTAAGTGTTTGTGCTACCGCCGTGGAAGGGGATGCTACCGGTTTGGAAGCCATGCAGCGAGCAGACCTGTTATGTGAAATCCGAGTAACGCAAAAGAATGATGCCAAGTTAAAGGACCCAGTGGAAAATGAAGTGATTGGGTATCACACCACTGCAAATGGCACCATTCTGTTTCGTGATCGCGTTTGTGTTCCAGAGAACCAAGATCTAAAGGACAATATCTTGGAACAAGCGCATTAGTCTCGTTTCTCTATCCACCCGGGAATGCACAAAATGTATCAAGATATGAAACCCATAGGCTGAAGAAGCTTAGGCCGCGTTATATGGGACCATACCCCATAGTTGAGAGAGTGGGTGCAGCCGCCTACCGTTTGGATCTGCCGCCCGAGTTGAAAGAGTTCCATAAGGTGTTTTATGTCTCTGTGCTGAGGAAAGTTGTCAAAGAGCCAGAGTTGATTCTACCAATTCCTCCAAAGGACCTGGAGAAGAACTTGATGATGCAAGTTTTGCCAACAGCCGTTTTGGGCCGTAAGGAAAGCGGACCCAGTGACAATAGGAAAAGGTTTCTCCAAGTTCGTTGGGAACGAGATGGCATTCTAGAAGAGACGTGGGAACCTGAGCAGCGTTTCAGAAAGGACCACCCTGAATTCTTTAAGGACGAAGAAGTTCCAGGGGTAATGGTTGTGAATTCGAAGACGAATTCTTTTGTAGTTGGGGAGAATTGCCATGGCCCTGGCCCAGCCCATCAGAGAAAAACCCAAAGTTTAGAGAAAGCCCAAGCCCAAACCCTTGCAGAAGCCCAAGCCCATCTCGTTTATGGAAACCCTAGGTAGCCTACCCCTTGCTCTTCCCCTATAAATACCCTCCCTATTCTTTTAGAAGAGCCATCCCTCTTCTCTCTAGAAAATCTCTGCACAAATTCTCTCTCTTCTCTCTCTTCTCTCTCTCTCCTTCGCCGGGCCGCCGTTACCGCTCGTCGCCACCGACCACCGCCGCCGCCGCTCGTCGCCACCGACCACCGCCGCCACCGCTCGTCGCCACCGACCACCGCCGCCACCGCTCGTCGCCGCCGACCGCCGTCATCTGCCGTCGCCGACCGCCGCCGCCAATCACCGTTTTCCGGTGAGTCTCCGAAACCCTAATTTCCCTAGTTACTTAAGGTAACTAGATTCCCTTTCCTTATTTGGGATTTCCGTTTTTGGAAGTTTCCCGATCCGGAAAGTTTTTTTTTATGGAAAGTTTCCTTTTCCGACCTCTTCCATTTATGGAAAGTCTAA
>OVAY01000905.1:0-41501 GCA_900406395.1 Kernera saxatilis | reverse complement strand
TAATTGATTTTTACCTAACACATTATGTGTTTTTATTAGTTTTATAACAGGATACGTTTAGTAGTTTATAAGTCTTTAATTAGTATGTGTGAAAAACTTCAAATTAACAACAAATATGTACAAAAAAATAGTATGGGTTAGCTACATATATATATATATATAGTGAGACAAAATATTAAAATAAGGAAAAGTGAAACCAAAAAGTAAGTAAACCCTTTCCAAAGAAGTTAAAAGAATGGTGAAAAAACAGTCTTGAGACACAAAATAATGGCTATTGTGTCCCTCTAACTCAAAGAAACTCCTTGCTGTTAAAAGTTGTGCTTAGGGTTTGTTGGAAACATTACCAACCTATATACATGTATATATATATACATATAGCTAGAACACTAATTAAATAAATTATTATATTGATTAATATAGAATGACCAAACTGTATTCCTTCGTCAATACGAGACAAATAAAACTATAAATGTGTTTCCATATATTTACATATCACTACATTAAGATGGTGTGAAGATGGTTAAAGTATGACATCAGGTAACGAGTCTTCCATTACCAGCGTGTAATATCTGATTCTGCATAGTCTAAACTCATTTTTTTTAATAATTAAGATCTTATTAAAGAAGATATCCCATCAAATACACCCACTGGCCTTCTTAATTACTGAATGACAACGACAATATTTTAAGGCTCTTGTAGTTGTGTTATGAACTATATCTATCGGTTGCACATGCAATTTTCGAGAGCGAATATATGCATGAATGGTGTTGATTTCATTAGTTACGAGGAGACAAGCCTTATTATTATTTTTTTTAATAACGTGCAGAATACATTAATTTTTTGTTTTTAATTTTAATTTCATTTGCATTTTCCTTAAATATGAATCACATCATAAATTCTTGGAGGGGGGAAATGTATAAACATCGCCAATAAAAAAATATCTTCTTATCTTGATTGTATATATGAATGGACTGCAAAAGTGATGAACGCATAAGAAATTGTCCTCTAAACCTTTTCTTCTAATGCACATTCTTATAAAAAAAAAACATTTTTTCTGATCAAGAGAGGAAAATCTCTCGAGAGAAAATCAGATCGACAAAAGTACTCAAGAAGTTGTAGGTTCTCTAGAACCGAGAGAACACCGGCGAATAATATTTTGGGAGAGAAGCAGAATAATTAACAATTTTTTTCTCGAAAAACATTTCTATAACATCATTAGTAAAAAAAAAAAAAAATCAAACTACCACATGTTTTGTTATAGAGATACATATGTAAGTATATATAACCAAATTATTGAAATTGGGAGGGAAGACTGAAATGGGCCCCCACATGCAAGAGGAAGTCTTAAAGGCAAGGGAACATCAACAATTATTTCATTGGGCTCTTATGATCCCATCCTACAACTACATAATCCCGTCACGAACTTTAAAACCAAACTCAGATTTAATCAAATACAACTACAAAAAGAGCAAATTTTTATGGCGTGAAAATTGTATTCTGTAGAAAATGGAGAAAAACTTTTTCTCCATGCAACAATTTGGAATATTTTATTACGTAGTCTATAACTTATTTATATAATAAAACTACGTAATATAGCATTGGATCCACTATATTTGTTTTTTTTTTGGCTCAATGGATCCACTATTTGTTATGGAGTAGAAATGGTCACGTTTCAGCCTTTTTTTTTCTTCCGGAATCTGATTTTCGCCCATTGGTACCTCATTGCTTGCTAATTACACAACAAAGTTTTATTTTATTTATTTAATCGAAAGAAGAAGTGTGATTATTTTGTCAATAACTGACTTCTCTTTTTTATCAAAAAAATTATAATAATTGACTTCTTTTTTGTTGTTGGTCCTGTTGCTTTGGAGAGAAGGAATATCAACATGTATATATATATATATTTAAGCAAAAAAACACATATATATAGATATATATATATATTATATTAACAGATACAAAAAGCCAAAAAAAAAATCAGAGATCTGTAATTTCCAAACAGTGTAAATACAGTAAAATAAATGGGCTGCCCATGCGCGTGCAACATAAAGAGGAGTAAACATGCGGAGGCAGTACTCACGCGCTATCTGTGTAAGGCCCAAATTGTAGTATGAGGCCCATTACTATGATCAGTAAAAAGCCAACCCCAAAAAGACATAGTTAATATTCCATTCTGAAATTGATTTTAGATAATTGGTGGAGAGAATTTTTTCCTAATTGTTTGGTTTAATATTTGGTTTAAGAATGTTTACAAGGAACATTAACCATCGTTTTGGCGTCTTTGAAACTAGCGAAATGATGATTCTCTCATCAACATCAAAATTAAAATTAAGGGACCACTTGCCTTCTTTGACAAGAAACTGCCGAGAGATACAGACACCTTTGCTTTGGCATCACAAACTCTTCAAAAGTCATTACAGTTTCTTCTCTCCAAATTTTTTGTCATTGAGTGGCCAATTTACTGAAAACTCAACATAACTTTCATGAGGCTGGACTCATTTTCTGATCTGTGGAGTAGGCACTGCCTGGAACTTCTACCAGAAGCTCGTCATCTTCCTCTTCCTCGATCACTGAAACCGAACAATCAATCTCCTGGAAAACAAATAGGACCAAAAGTTTAATGGATCACTTGTAACTTATAAGACTAATGTGGAGATATGCTACACAATGTGTCTTGCAATGTATTGTAAAAAGTCCCCATTTCATTTCAATACGTCTCTTAACCATACCTTTTTGTCGTCAGCCAAGAGATTTGTTTGGTTTGGATTGTTTCTGAGTTCGTTTAATGTGCTTTTGAGTTGCTTCCTGGCTTTGGACCGTATCAGTTTACGTTCTGCGCATTGAGCTGCAGTGACATCAGCATGACAAGCCACACAAAGTGTCCTCATGTTCTCTAGCCGGCACTCACCTATGAGTGATCCAAATTTCAAGAAAACATGCTCAATCAGTTGAATGCTTACATGAAATCATGTATATGTGACATTGTGGAGAATGATGTTTATTGAGTGGTCTAGTGTAAAAGATTGCGACTTACCTCCACCTTGGTAGACTGGAATGATATGATCCGCATGCCATGCATTTCCCTCGGTTGGATCATTAACCAGGGTCTCGAGCCTTTGACATTAGAGGTGAAAATAAAGAAATTGAATTGCAAATAAAATTTGTATGTTCAAATGCAGTAATTAAACTCCTTTTAATATTCAAATATAAATATAAGCAAAAAGTTGAGTTCGAATGGCTTACAAGTTCTTCCGGAGAAATAATTCTGGAGCAACTTTGTTTACGTATTCACGGCGTTTTTCCAGCGGTAAAGGCCTTAGCCGAGTGACAAGTTGGTGGCAGTCTAATTTGCAGTTTGTGCAAATTCCATGTTCTATCTGAAAAAGTTCCTGAGATTTGATAACTTACACCTCTTAGTGATGCATTAAAGATATAAATGATATGCAACTTAGATAATCAAAAATCATTCGCATTAACATAATGAAAGAAAACCAAGAAAAACCTGGCGAATATATCTGCTGCTTGTTCTTGTCCGGTAATCTTCATAGCATGCAAGATCACAGAAAAGATCCTCAAAATACTCGGGCTCTTTGGCGTTGTTTCCCCTAGAACAAGATAAATAAATAAAGTTTATGAGTAATCAGTGAGCAAAAACTATCAATCAGTAGTGAGAATACGCCACGTTTTCACTCACTTGCAGGGCTTTTGACAGAGTTTACAGAGTGGTTCGTTGCTCATACTCCAAGCTTGGGTGTATTCTTTTTCCTTTTTCTGGTAGCCATTTCGAAGGTTGACCTTTTTCCACACTGCATTTGGAGGTAAAGGAATACTGATCTCTGAAAAGGGTGTCTTTCGTCTTTTGCTCCCTCCCCTGAGCAATCCCTCACTGTTGTGACTAGTACTTTCACTCAAGTAGCTTAACTCTAGTGATAAAGGTAGTTGCAAAGGCTTTCCAAGTAGTTTCCGCTTTTCAATTGGCCGTAGTGCATTCCATTCTTTCATAAATTCTGAAATAGCAAGTACATGAACCGGATCATCCGTGATGGATTCAGTAGTTTTTTCTTTATTGATACCCAAACTTGAATTGCTTGCTTCAATCTCCTCTGGTCGGAAGTTCTGGAAATGAGGCTTTGGTCGTGGATCTTTCCCAGGAATGCAAGAATATAAATGAATTCTTCCAGTGTTCTGGCTCACCTGAAATAATGTAAGAGCCGATCCATATGCGTTTTCAACTCTAAAACAAGTAAAGATAATGATATTTGAGAAATTGGTTCACCAAATTTTGGTCTCCTTGACATGTATAAATACTTCATGACCAGCCAAGGCAACAAGAATAACGGATAAAATAAGAAGAGCCGGGGCAGAATTTAAACTTTACCTCAAATCGCAGAGAATCTACGAGTGGAAAAAAGGAATAGGAATCATTCTCTTTCACAAGCCCCTTATCAGCAATAAGCTGCATCATAAAAAAAAGTGTATTTACATTTTAGGACATGTCAAAGAAGAAAAATAGAGCTTCATAAGAATTAAGTTCATACATTTTTAGGCTGATGATTTTCTTGGTTTTCCCGGTCTAACAAAGTAGAAGAAATGGTGCCAGAAGACCTCTTCTCAGACCCGGAACCATTTTCAACTAAAGGACAGACTTTTAATATTTCCAAATGAGGAATCACGTTGTCCTGCTCAGCCACAAAAAAAGCAGTCAGCCGAAATAAGTGAATAGCTGAGTCCCATAATCAAGGAGACAGGTTTGTAAACCAGGCAAAAATTCTGCCATTCATGTTTTATCCAGACATTTGGCTTGTAAAATTCGGAGGTCATATATGTCCAAACTGTTTGATCAATGTCAAGAGATAAACCTTGAGATCAATAGTATCTGGTAGATCTGTCTCAGATCCCAAATCTTCACAGCTTTCAACAATCTTATCAGCTACTAAACAATAAGCTTTTGACGGTTGCGCTTCAAGAACTTCTCTTTCACTGCTTTCTTCAGCAGGCTTGAAAATATATTGTCTTTCAATCTGCCCAGACATGAAATTTTATCATAAAAGCTAATGGCTGTCATGTGCCCTACCAGGAACAAAATAAAGCCTATGACATATGAAGAAACCTCTATATGGTGTGAACATCTAAGGGGAAGGACAGTGATGTATTGAGAATTGAGAAAAAGAGCAGAGATTTGGGAGGTACTTCGATTTCAGTCTTCGCATCATATTTTCCATCAGTGGTAGATGAAATACGGTGCAACTTCTTGTTCAGATTTTGCCAATTTGACTCGTCCATAGTATCCTGTTACATAAAAGTCGCTATGGAAGTATAAGGGATAATACAAACTTCAAGTGACTAATATGGCAGCAGCAAACGAGTTTACCTTTGCGCAGAAGATGTATACATTGACTGCACTTGTTTGGCCTCGCCTATGTGCTCTATCCTCAGCCTTTAAAATGCAATCAATTGATTATGCATCTTACAGCCTTACCGCATTTTGTAGAATAGTCTTAGAAAAGAGAACAGGAAGTTTAAGAGGACGCAAAAAAACAATACAGGCAAATACCTGAAGCATCAGTGACGGTGTTTTAGGTAATTCCACGAACACAACATTTTGCGCTGCTGAAAAATCAAGTCCAACTCCCCCAGCTTCTACGCCAATTATTGCAACTTTCACCTGGAGGGGAAAGCCTTAGCATAGGTTAAATACCACACATCCTAACAAAACACAATCATTTAAAGAGATAATAAACGTATAGGAAATATTGTGCATACCTCACTAGAAAACTGAAATGACTGTACAGCCAATTGTCTATCTCTCGGCAAAGTCGTCCCATCAATGCGGACGAAACCAATCCCTTTATCACATATAAATTCCTGACAAGCAAAAATCACAAAAAAAAAAAAAATTTAAAAGCAAAATACTTGCTCATAATATGTTAAAGGAGCTGCATCGTAAAAATACAAGTTTAGAACCAGAACAAAACGAACTAGCAGACAGGAATAAATTTCTGAATTTTTAAAGAGTTGGTGATGAGAATAAAGCATACTAACCTGAATTCCATCCAGAACCTTATGGTGATGTGCAAAAATTACCATCTTAGCTGAGCTTGCATCTCCATCAATTTCTTCTGGGGTATAATCCAATCCCGATATAAGTGGATGCAGGGATAACCATTGACGAAAGGCAGAAAGCTTTGCAACACCAAGTTGTTGATAGGAGAGTTTCCCGCATAGTTGAGTATCCTTGTCAGCTAAGCACAACAAAAGGAAAAATGAATAAAAGAGTGCAAATCTATGCAGAAAGAATTGTCCCCTTGACATCCATGGAAAGAAAATAGTTAAAACATACAGTCAGGGCCACCCGAGTCCTCTGCGTTCATATGTTCATCTTTATTTGATCCATGAGCCTTTTGAGCTATACCTAAAATGGCAGCTTGGGTTAAAACATTGGATGGACCACAATGGTTAACTAGATCTAAACTCCAAGAAACATGAGGCTTGAGTAACTGGTAAAAATAAATTACTTTGAATAATGATGATAAAAAACAATTCAACATCATTACTAGGTTGGTATAAAACATGCCACATACCTTTAGGTTCATCTGGGTTCTCTGTGACATCTGTAATAGCAGCAGTTTTTTTATTAGCCTTTTCATTAGCCTTTTCATTAGCCTCGCTGAGTATAGCCATTGCTAAAGCTATATCGGACTTCTTTAGCAGTATGGTTACAATTTGCCTACGTTTTGGGGGTAACTGTGTTAACACATGCTGCTTCAGTCTTCTTATCTATAACAAAAGAAAAGGGATTTCACATCACATAGGTCTTTACCAACTCACAACACAATGCAAGAAACGTTGATTGGCATATCATATTAGTGATATCATTGTCATATTCTTCTCATTCACAAACTTTCATGCACAGCATAGGCAATAAACAGATAGTTAACTAAGCTGTGAAGGCTGGAAATGTTTTCTCCAAAAAACTCAATTAGTAATTTGTTTTCATATAAGTCTAGGAGTACTTATAAGTTAAAACAAACTTTAAAATAATTGATTGCACACTTGGTCCTTTCTGAGGAAAAGCCAACGAATGATCAAGTTTCCCAGTATGCACCATTGATAGAAACCATTAATGCCAAACTGAAATTAAATAACCAGGATATACCATCACTGTTTGGTTTAGCAGTACGTTTAACTCCAGTAAGCGA
Organism: Kernera saxatilis; assembly: GCA_900406395.1. Lineage (NCBI taxonomy): Eukaryota > Viridiplantae > Streptophyta > Magnoliopsida > Brassicales > Brassicaceae > Kernera > Kernera saxatilis. The sequence goes on along the minus strand of OVAY01000905.1, from coordinate 34,302 downwards.
GTACCCTTTGAAAAATCCTGAATCATCAAACCAAAGGGTCCATTACCATTTCACAACATAACAAAAAAAAGAATAACCTAAGATAAGGGAACCAGAGTGCATTTTAGCAAGGAAGCGACTGAAAATAAAATTAAGTATGATAGAACCTGGGAGAATTCTGTACTTAAAATAGACACAACTTGCTACCACATAAAATTCATATTTACCTGGTAAATTTTCCCCTGCATACCTCTGACAAGCCCGACTTCAGAATAGGTTTTTGCAAACTCATACTTGTCCTTTCCCAGCAAACCAGGCCTGGTGACAGAATCAGTGTTAGAAAAATTAAAAGAAGTAGTGCGAATCCAAAAGTTTACGCCAAAAATTTGCAGATGACTTACCATAGCATGTTTATCTGATGGAAAATGTCAAAGGGCCTATGGTCACCTAGGAAACAAATTTAAGGATAAATTACAAATTCGAAGAAAAATAAAGATACTGATTTTACTAAAATTTAGATTTCCACAACCTCGATAAAGAAGGAGTTCCTGACAACAGCACTATGTGCTTAACCTTTTCAGCTACATCAAGGACTGTCTTTATCTGCAAAACATAACCGAAAGTGTTTGGAATACCAACGTTATAAAAACAGCACAACAACCCCATTCATAATTAAGGATGTTCCTTGAAGTGCTAGAGAAAATGTCATTGAATCCTCTCTGTGTTAGTCACAGGTAATTAAAATCAACTAGGAATAATAGAAAAAAAAAGGAGACAGGTAGGCATACATAAAAATCTCATTAGCGAGGAAAACGAAGTCTTACATACCTCAGGTGATTCTGACTTCTTTTTCGAACACCGAAGGTGATGAGATTCATCTACTATCAAGAGGGCCCATTCTCGCTCAAGCATGGTCTTTCGGAGATGCTGAAGCATCGTGTATGAGATAACCACAATTTTTGGCCATCTTGGTAAATTGGCAGGATTATTTTGATGACCAAAAACTGGAACCAAAAAAGTTTCATCAAACCCAAGCCGACTTAAACAGATAGCCAACTAACAGCTGTACAAACTAATTCACAGCTTTCCTAGCTCCTATGGAGCAAAAAAAGATTTAGAGATACAACTTGCTATTTTTGTATCCCACCCGTTAATATGCAGGACTCGGAAGTGAAAAATAAAAAGAAAATAAAATAAAACTAGAGGGGAAATGAGCAGAGTTGCGACTTCTGTATTCAACTAACGTAGTTAATAAGTGAATGACACAAAAGTTCAAAAGAGAAAAGACAAGCAATTAAGTAGAGACTTTTACCGAGATGTATGTCAGAAGGCAAACAAAATGGCAACCAGCGTTCCAATTCCTCTGCCCATGAAAAACGCAAAACCGCTGGACAGACAACAAGTATGGAACCCTCACTTATGAAGCAGCCAGCTATGGCAATGGCCTGAAAAAGGATTAAATACTCAGGATAACTACTAACCAAACTATTAAAAACTACAGTAATTGCTTCACAATACCAAATATTATCACCTGAAGTGTCTTTCCAAGCCCCATTTCATCTGCAATGAGACACCTGCCACCTCTCCTTAAACCAAATCTTAGACCATCAAGTTGGAAAGGCAAAAGCGAATTCACCAATTTTCTTGGCAGATTTTTAATCATTTCTTCAATCTTCTCCTCGGTAAAATGTTCGGGTTTACAAGGTTCCCATTTCCCAGAAATGAATGAGTGGGAAAGTTTCTCAACAACAGCCAACGTTATCCAAGGTATCTCTTCAACTTCGACGATCTTTGACCTTTTTAGACATCCCGAAACCATACTGTAGTCTCTGATCTTATAAACGCCAGCTTTTCCTCCATCATGATTTTGAGTGTAGTGTGAATGAATCGCCTGAATGTAAAATCAATTAGAAAATAAAATAAAAACACAGCACTCATCTAGAAATAGATCCAACAGCATTCTCTGCATTATATCAAAAAACCCCAAAAATTCGGAGAGTCAAAAATCCCCCTTTTTGATTTCTCTTCAACATTTTGACAACCCTTAACCAAAACAAAGCTCGGCGCAAGTAAATCTAGAGGAAGAACTTACCTCAGATAGAATCTCGCTCAATTGACGAAGGCAATCTTGCTCTCCCGGGAAACGAAACCCTTGCACTTGAACCGGCGTCACAGAAAACGAATCAGGAGAGCAGATCTCGAGCCTGACGCGGAACTTCTCCGGAACATTAGTGCTCAATCCTGGGTAGGAATCGGAACTCCGATGCCCTTCTTGGAAATCGACATCGTTACCGCCGTCGAGCTTTCGACATTTGGCTAACCTGAAATCCTGCTGTCTCTGTGGGTTTTCTGAAGAATCGAACGACGGCTTTCGTTTCTCCCCATGCATTAATCGATTTTCTTCGTCTCTGCGCCTTTGCTCTTCTGAAACCTCCATTGATTGAATTTGAGAGTTTAGGTTGTACGAAGTGAAGAGAAGACGTTTGAATTTTAAAACGTAAGAAAGAGCATAAACAAGAGAAGAGCGGGGGAGGAGAAAATCACACGTGAGAACTTCGCACGTGTTAACTAATCTTAGAAACTTAATCCGGTTCGGTACGAAATCAAACCGGATTCCCAATTTTAAGAAACTTTTTCAACAGACAAATCTTGAACTCAGGTCATCTGCACTACAGTCTTTAAAACCTCTAAACTCAGCACATAGAAGAAACAGATATTAGAAAATAGATGATTTCTTTGAAAATTTTACATCACAAGATTCATGAACAAACAGACCCACTATTTCCCAATTCAAGAACTGTATCACAAATTCACAAGTTTTATCTCTTTCTTTCTCAAATCTTGGATTTTAAGCTCAATGACTAGCCTTCAACGACTGGTGAAGATGTGGATTTTCTCTGAATCTTCTTCTTCTGAGATGTTTTATTGTTGTCATCTTGAAGAGAGATTACAGTTTCAAAAGCACCCACCAATGCTTTAACCTTACTCTTCCTAACTTCTTCAAGCTTATTCACAGTCTCTTCAATCACATTATTGAAAAGTGTCTGTAATTTCTTCTTCGCTTCCACTTTTCTATGCCTCAAAACAACTTTCTCTCGTTTACCTTCCCCGCTGTTATTACTCATCTTCCCAACACCTTCTCGTTTATCTTTCAGGCTCTTCTTCTTCTTGTTCCCATCACTTCTGAGTTTTGGTTCTTGAACAACTCTCTTCTTGAATTTGATCAATGTAGGAGTCGAATTTTCTGGTTTCGGTTCAAGAACTTTCCCTTTCTTGAAACTCAACGGCCTCGTTGGAGGACCAGGAGGAGGAGTAACCTTTAAACCAATCCTCTTTGGCCTAATCTTGCTTTCGGTTATCGAGTTAGTTACAAGAGCTGCAGAACCAGTATCTTTCTTCTCAGACAAACCAGTCTTGGACCTTGAAGTAGTCTGTCTTATTGGCCTAGGATCTGATCTCGTAACACGTGATTCTTTAACCTCCTCCGAGGATGGGGACAAAGATGGTAAAAGTTGAAGACTTGTCTTTCCGCTGCCTCTTAAGATTTTCTTCTCAGAAGATTGCTGAATCTCACTCTTAACACTTTTGATGCTCTTCTTCTTCATCTTCTTCTCCTCAATAATAGATTCAACAACATACAGAGTCTTCTCCGATTCCTCTTCACATCTAACCGGTTCATCAATCTCCGTCTTCTCTTTGTTCTTCAGACTCTTCAAGAGATCCTCTTTAGAACTCTTGTTCTCGCTGATCCTTGAAACCTTCTTCTCCAATACATCTTCACATCTAACCGGTTCATCGATCTCCGTCTTCTCTTTGTTCTTCAGACTCTTCAAAAGATCCTCTTTAGAACTCTTATTCTCGCTGATCCTTGAAACCTTCTTAACATCGAGATTTGTCTTCTTGACCTTTCTCACAACAGCTGAATCACTCGGAGCAATACTCTTGGTTTCACTTCTCTTAACGCGTAAAGCATCACAAGATTTGACAACCTCACTAGCAGCAGCATCTCTCTTTGTAACCTGCAACGGCTTCTCGGGTTTAGCAACATTTCCCAACGACTTCCTAATCACACACAAAGTCTCACTTTTGACCAAATCTCCACCTTCAACGACATTCTTTTTCTTAACCAACTTCCACGGTTTGATCGCCAAATCATCCTCACGCCTCTTCCCGTGTTTACATAGATCATGAGTCGAACTCATTTGGTTCCCACGGTAACGGGTCTGAACCCGAGCTTGACCTGGTCCTCGTTTATCCAACGCTCCAGTCGAATACCGTCTCAAATTCACAGTACCATTGGACACTGCAGCTGGAGGAAGAAGAACATCATCTCCTTGAATTCCCTCATCCATTAGAGGCATTGTTTCAGCAGATGTTTCTTCGATGATCTCCATTGGTTTTGCATCGCCGGAACAGCAATTCTCATCGGGTATCATCTCTTTAACTTGTGAAATATTCTCTTCAGCCATTGCAATTTATCAGAACTGCAGAGAAATACATATTAACATTAGTGAGGTTCTAGTGATTTCAGAAGAAAACTCAAAGAAACCATTTTTACAGATTGGTTTTCTGATCATCAAAAATCCCCAGCTTTTAGAGCCCAAACATTTACTTTAAAATGATTTGATCAGTGTGTCTCGATCCTAAACTGTTGTTCTCTGGGTTCCGAACAAATCCAATAAATCACATTCTAACATTTCTGAAAATGAAAAATCTACCAAAAATTGAATCTCTGGTTCCATTAGATGAAGAAATCTGTACTTTTAACAGAGATTAAGACTTGCTGAAAATGTTAAAGACTCTCGATAAATCAGCAATCACAATCAATACCCAACAAAACAAAAAATCGAAAATGTGATCATGGCTCAATTCCGAGTGATTTGGTTTACGATCTCAAGTTCTGATAATGATTTGAATACAGTAACATAGTCCTAAGAAACTTAAGTCAACTGTAATGAAAATGTGAGATACAAGTAGAAAGATGTTACCTTTAGATCACCCAATTCTCAGAGGATTAAAACTGATAGTTTTGAGTAGAATAGCTAGTAGTTGCCCAGAAGAGGTTGAATAAAGAGTAATTTAAGAAATTCAGAGGAAAAAAAGAGAGAAATTTAGATTTGATTTTTAGGAAGCACAAAAAAATACGAAAACTTGACGAGCAGAGGAAAAAGAGGAGGTCAAGAAAGAGAGGGAAGGAGAGAATCTTTTGACATTTTTTCCCAAATTTTTCAGTTTTGGACTGATAAATTATAATTTCAATGCTATTAATACAGAGCCATATGATTTCCAATACTCAAATAAATTGAGTAACACATTTATTAGTCAAAAACTCATAATGTTAAGATCTAATTCTTTTGACCCAATAAAAAAAAGGAAAAGAATTTAATTTCATTAATTGAATTCAACTTAAGATTGAAATTATGATGGTAGCAAAACAAATGCAAAGTATAAAACTCATAGTAGTCCATATTAATAAATAATGCGTTAAATGTAGTAATATTTTAAATTGATATAGCTTTTTAGGTTTTGACGGATGGGAGATATCACACACGTCTTTTTGTATTTTTCTAAAGAATGATGCTCCGCGATGGACCGACTTTGGATTCTTTTGATTATATATTTTAAAAGATAAGATCTAAGATGCTGACTCCAAAAAAACACAGAGATGCTCTAAATAATTTCTAATAATTCGTGCCAAACAAAATAAAATATAATTCAAATAGAAATAGAGTTCGGATATTTTGCGTGTATGTGTATTGGATACCTAAATTAAATTAAAAACAAAAAAAATCGCAAAAAATAACAATGTTATTTAATTTGTGAGTATTACTAACCAAACCGTAACCAACAACGAATTTAATGGGAAAATGTACATTGAAAACTAAGTTCTTTTATAAAGTTTGGAGAAATTATGCTAACTGAAATCTATGTTTTTATCAATCATAATATTATTTATAAAAACAAAAAACTAATACACACATTTTTCTTTAAAAAAAAAAAATAATTACGCACTATATTAGGTGTGGTCAATCTTTTCCTAAGCAAATTTTTTATTGGCGTATGTACTGCAATTAGCAACTCTTTAAAAGATTGTGATACCGTCAGAAAACAAAGTTGTGACCAAATGTGCTTAAGCCATTTCAGCCACCAAACACTGTTTCATATCTCTTAAATACATCTTTTAAAATCCTAATTCTGAGCTAGGCCGGGGCCCTTATTACCCGAGGCCCAAATTTTTCAATTTCTGTTAGGCTGATTCTAGAAAGTTGACAAAATTGTATATTTTGTGGTCATGATGAATATACAAAGTAGCTTACCAAATTATTCACAAAGACTTTTCTACATTGCGTCCCGTAAAGCATAAGTGAGTAGAGAGAATATTAGGAATTTCCAAAAACTGCATGTATATAGGTTATAGCCTTAAAGGATTTGGCAAACCTGATTGCCTACAAAATACTTCGCAATATTTTCCACCATTACTAAATCTGGAAAAGACTGTATTAAGAAGATTTAAGAATTTCTTAATTTTATTAATTTGAGTTAAGTAAAAAAAAAAAGAGTATGAATTGGGTTGACAAAGATAGATTCTGAAAAGAGAAAAAGAAAGGGATAGATCTGTCTCAGCAACTTGCTTGTGTTTCAAGCATGACACGTGTCAATACTGACTATAAAATGTTTTCGATGGACTAACTCGGACTACCTTCCACTTTTTGGCGGTAGTAATTGTTCTTTCTCACACTACATTATTTCTCATTTTTTATTTACTGCCTGCTTTTCTTATTGGTGCTGTTTTTTTTTTTTTTTTACATTTCTTATTGGTGCTGTTTATTTCTTTAAATGTGTTATTAATTTATAATCTGGATTGCTTTTGTTTAATAAAGTTCATTTAGGGGAAGCAAATAGAAAATATTCTTTTCAGATCTATCATGTTTGTATTATTCTCTAGATATTATTGGTTGTGCAACTTGTGCTTAGAAAAATTTAAAGTATGATAGGAAATATTTTGTAAAGTGACTTTTTTTGTTTTTATAGATTGTTGATTTATTTGAAAAGTCTTTGATACTATCGTCATTATATTGGTTATTACTAATTTTGGAAACGCTACTTCAAAGTAATTCGTAAGTGTGATCAGTTTGATCAATGCAATGTAAAATCATCGTGTAACTAGTCTAAACTTTAGAAAAGAAAATTAGTCTACAAACTTCAGTAGTTAAGGAAAAAAAAAGAAAAGAAGGAAGAGTAAAGCTATAGAAGCCAAAAGAAATATGTCTAGCAACTAAACAATTTTTTTTTTTTATTGATTATTTTTCTCTACCAATTTCGGATTTTACTTGTTTTTAAAGGGATGCTTTAACTGTTTTCCGTTAAACCAAGTCAATTATCTAACGAATAAAAGGAATTAACGAATAAAAAGTGGTAGGAAGCTCATGTTTTCAAGAGAGGGTTTGATTCATCAAGTTGCACCAACTCCAAGAATAATACCAATAAAAAAAAAATTAAAAACAAAAATATGGAAAAGAACATCTCGAGCAAGTGAAAGAGAGAAGCCGACAAATTGCAAAGATCACCTAACCCATCTTACATCACCGCCAGATTTTGATCTAAGTGTCACCAAGGCTCAAGAACGATCACAAAATCAAAAATCAACTAATATCAAAAGTCCAGATTTTTACAGCTACCATTTTTTTTTTTCCAAAACTTTGCTTCAGACACAGATTTTCTCCATTGAAGCTGGATTCTAAGGTCAGTTCTTGCTTCTCTCTCAATCTGATGATTCCATATCTGTAGTTTTAGTTTTTTTTGTTCACTCAAATTTCCAGGGATTCGAGTTCGACTCTCCGATATCATTTCAAAGCTTCAGATCCTTGTCACATGTGTTTCTGGGTTGATTTTTTAACCCATATATTAATTAAGAATTCTAAAGAGATTAAATTATAATTGCCTGTGAATTTGAATCGTCTTCTATCATCATCAAATGACCGTAAACTCTTTGACTAGTTTCTTCTTTTGTTTGGTTTCTTAAAATCCTTGTTTTTTTGTTTCATTTGTAATTTGTAAATTAACCAATTCAAATCAATTATCCGGGTCGAACTTTAAACCCGAATTTCTTTATGTAACCACTCAAGACGACTCATCTAATGCTTATGAGTATGTGTCGTTGAAAAACATTAATTTGAGTAATTAATTACATAGTTAAGGTGGTTGGGCTAATTGCATTTGAAGGTGACTCCTCTGGTTATAATCTTACTTGTTTTCTTTTTATAGAATCTTTTTCACACGCAAGCCTGTCTCTGTAATCACTTTCTTGTTCTGGTAATTGTAGAGATTAGCCTTATCTTCTTCTTGATGTTGTCAGCAAAAGTTAGTTTTTTTCTTTCTCTTCTTTAATGGGTTAATCACACCTAACTCCCTGGTTATAAATTTATAATCATAAACCTAAAATCCAGAAAAAAAAAAAAAAAAAAAAGTTTATTCCTTTCTCTACGGATATAATTTCACATGCAAGCCTCTCTCTGTAATCACTTGCTTGTTCTGACAATTGCAGATGTTTGAGTTCTGTTTTTAATGTCTTTAGATTTTCCTCCTTCTTGATGTTTTAGATTTTTACAGGAAACTTAGCCGCAAAAGTCGACAGCTTTGGATAGTGAAGCTCAAAAACAAAACAATGGGCGTCAAAGTTTGCTTCTTTGTCTTCTTGGGTTGTCTTCTTCTTGTTCCAGAGACAACAATGGCTCAAGATATGAAGCGTGCATCGATTGTTATCGAAGGAGCTAGTCTAATCTCCGAGACAGACGAGAACTTTGTCTGTGCGACAATGGACTGGTGGCCACATGACAAGTGCAACTATGACAATTGTCCTTGGGGTTACTCTTCAGTTATCAATATGGTAATACCAAAATTAGAGAAAAGGATTCACCTTTCGGTCTTTTACGATTAGTCTCTTCATAAATGTTCGCGATTGCGGTTGAAATGTTTGATCTTGTGAATGTTTTTCAGGATTTATCTCGTCCTCTCCTTGCTAAAGCTGTTCAAGGTTTGTACCTCGCAGATCGAAAGTTTTCGTGCCATTGCTCGTGTTCTTGACTTCTGAAACTTTTAGGGGTTTGGATTTTTGTGTTTGTTTAGCCTTCAAGCCATTGAGGATAAGAATCGGCGGTTCACTGCAAGACCAAGTGATTTACGACGTAGGAAATCTCAAAACTCCTTGCCGTCCATTCAGAAAAATGAACAGCGGGTTGTTCGGATTCTCTAAAGGATGCTTGCATATGAAACGGTGGGACGAGCTCAACAGCTTCCTAACCCAAACCGGGTAAGCCTTCGGTTTCCGATTAGGTTCATTAAGGTTCACATTTTCCCAATAGAAGAATCTCTTATTAGCCAAGTTTTCTTCTTTTGATCGCGCAGGGCAATAGTGACTTTTGGTTTAAACGCTTTGTACGGGAGACGCAAACTCCGCGGAAATGCGTGGGGAGGGGCGTGGAATCACATAAACACTCAAGATTTCATAAACTACACAGTCTCAAAGGGTTACGCTATAGATTCTTGGGAATTCGGTAACAGCTACTAGATATTTTCAGTCATTTTAAAAAGTCGCCTTCTTTTGCTCGTTTTTTCTTTTGCTTACCTCTCTTGTTCACGGTTTAGGAAATGAGCTGAGCGGAAGTGGAGTTGGTGCGAGCGTGAGCGCAGAGCTTTACGGGAAAGACTTGATTGTACTTAAAGATGTAATCAACAGAGTTTATAAAGAGTCTAGGTTAATGAAGCCTTCGCTTGTCGCCCCTGGAGGATTCTATGAACAAGAATGGTACACCAAACTTCTTCAGCTCTCCGGTCCTGGTGTTGTCGACGTCGTGACTCATCATATATACAATCTCGGTTCAGGTACGGTTTGGTACAAGAGAATCAAATAAAATTAAAATCATTATTTCTGTACATACGTATATCATGTCTGAGGAACTAGCTCCCTTCTCTGCTTGAGTCTTGCAGGGAATGATCCAGCGCTGGTGAAGAAGATAATGGATCCGAGTTACTTAAGTAAGGTATCAGAAACATTCAAGAGTGTGAACCAGACGATTAGAGAACACGGACCGTGGGCTTCTCCTTGGGTTGGAGAGTCTGGTGGAGCTTACAATAGTGGTGGCCGTCATGTTTCTGATACATTCATAGACAGCTTCTGGTAAAAAAATGCTTACGGATTTCTGATTTCTTGATTTTTTTCCCTGGTTTTTTATTGCCGAACGAACTAAAAGAGGATTCTTTCGATCTTAATCTTTCTAAGGTATCTAGATCAACTCGGAATGTCGTCAAAACACAACACTAAAGTTTACTGCAGACAAACTTTGGTTGGAGGGTTTTACGGTTTGCTCGAAAAGGGAACGTTTGTTCCAAATCCGGATTACTATAGGTGAGAGAGTCCATAACCGTAACCAGGAGCTCGTGGATTTTGAAGTTTTAACTGATTTTTCTGTTGGTCGGGACAGCGCGCTGCTTTGGCATCGATTAATGGGAAAGGGGGTTCTTGCAGTTCAGACAGATGGACCGCCGCAGCTACGGGTTTACGCACATTGTTCAAAAGGAAGAGTGAGTTACTCATCTCATCCTTAAAATCTCGGTTTAGAAGTTGCTTAAAAAAGGTTTGGTTTTTTCTCGGTTTCAGGCGGGTGTAACGATGCTTCTGATAAATCTAAGCAATCAATCGGATTTTACGGTTAGCATCAGGAATGGCGTGAACGTGGTTCTGAAAGCGGAATCGAAAAAGAAGAAGTCATTGTTGGATACTTTGAAAAAGCCTTTTTCTTGGATTGGAAACAAAGCTTCGGATTTGAACAGAGAAGAGTATCATCTGACTCCAGAAAACGGTAACTTGCGGAGCAAGACAATGATCTTGAATGGTAAACCGTTGAAACCAACGGAACATGGAGATATCCCGAGCCTTGAACCGGTCCTCCGAGGAGTAAACTCTCCTGTTCATGTCTTGCCGTTGTCGATGTCGTTCATTGTGTTGCCTAATTTTGATGCTTCTGCTTGTTCATGACGTTAATGGGTCTCTCTCTCTCTTTGCTTATAAGAAAAAGAAAACTAAAGAAAACATGTAATTGTTTTGAGTAACTGTATCTAATGCTGGTGATAAATGTATCATTTTATATTTATTTCAAGAAATTTTATTCAAAAAATTTGTGTTACTAGAAGAAAAAAATCACAACCAGATAAAATCTCACTGTCTTATACTACCAAGTAGACAAAAGTACATTAGGAACAATCGTCATATCGCAATTCCATTTTTATTTTTCAAAACGGTATGAAAAACCGGTTTACATATTCAAACCAAATCCGAAGATGAAACAAGTGATGATTTACATCTCAAACCAATCAACCAACCAAATCAAACGATTCAAAGTATCACACATACAGTAGAGTATCTGAGACAGCAGGAGCCATTGCAGAAAGATAACAAGAGAACAAGGATTCAGTTCTCAGAACTGCAAGAAGTGTCTCCACCAGATGAAAAAGAACTCTCTGCACTGAGTTTCTTCATCTCCTCATAAGCCCATTCCAAGCCGTGACAGTAATGAATCGGTGGGTTGAATCTACTGTCGGTTATGTCATCAGGCAAGAAAGCGCCGTTTTCCACCAGAAACTTCACAGCTTCTCTCTTCCGTTCTTTAGCTGCAGCATGGAGAGGAGTCCAGCCACAAGCACCTGAGGTTCGAGCTTCAATGTTGGCTCCACGTTCAAGAAGCAAGTCCATGACTTCGATGTGACCTCCTTCGGCTGCAAGGTGAAGAGGAGTCACTCCTTTTGATTTAGGTCCACACGCTAGAGCGTTCACGTCTGTTCCTTGGTCAAGAAGCTCTTTAACGGCTTTGAGATCGCCTTTTCGGGATTTGATGTGGAGCTTAGTCCAGCCCCTGTCATCTCTGTCAACACCCGTTTTCATGGACCGGCGTCTAAATGAGTTACGCCTAAGAGACAGCAAAACCGGCTGCTCTTGGATCATCTTGCAGTTGGTCCGGAACTGACTTGAATACAAGGATTCACGTAGGAAAGAATCGAAGGAGATTTCCTAACGAACTCGCCAAAAGCAAAACTTACTAGACAGGGAGATTTCTAGAAGTAACTCAGATTTACATGATTTTTTGTTTAAACCTTATCCAAGAATGTCTAAAAGCAGGTGCGTACTACTTCTGTCCTCGAAGATGATTCAGTTGAAATGGATCAACTCAATCAAGGGAAGGCAAAGGAATGATTAGCAATGCAGTAAGGGAAAGAGGGATTCAAACCAGGGCCAAAGACACGGAGATTTTGATGGATCAGAATTGGAGTCATAGACAGTGAAGAGAATTCGAGCATCAATTTGAAAGGAATAGGAGCTTAATGGCTTCTAGGAACTGAGAGAAATCAGACAAATCCTGGATCTATGGGCAACGAGATCAGAGACACCATCGAACAGTTGATGAGGATAACAAAGTTGAAGCACTCTCTATCTCCGTGATTGTACCAGATCTGTCAACAAGAGAAGGATTAAAACCAACAAAGCGCTACAGAACAAGCGATAAATCTCTCTGCAAGATTAGATAGCAAAATCGCAGATCAACGAGACAATAGCACATCAAATTTAGTTCAGGTAGCGTATAATAATACCAAATTCAGTGAAAAGACTTGAGATTTTGAAATCGACCGAATGAATCTCAGGAGCCTCAGATAATGAAAAACTGAAAACTCTGGAAAATGAATAGTAAACTAAGAGAAATCCCAAGATAAGCTGAAAATCGAATCACCCCAAATTTCAGCCAAAATTTAAGAACAACAAAGGAACTAGGATAAAAGCTCGGAGATGAATCTACACAACACAAAGACCAAATCAATTTACAAACGTAATCAAAATTCGTAAATTGAACAGAATCGATGCCCGAGAAATGGGAAAGAGAGGAGGAAGTCAGAAACCTCGTAGAGAACAAAGAGAGGTGATGAATCAAACTCGTAATAAGAGATTTCTTCTTGCCGGAGAAAGTAAATCGTATTAGGGTTTTCGCGGGTAGAGAGAGAATCGAAGGAGAAAGGCGTGTCAGACAAATATCAATCAGAGTATTCGTTTGTTTGTATATTAACTTTAAAATCGAATATGCCAGCTCATACAGATTGAGAGCCTTCTCAAAGTTGGGCCTACACTAAAAAGCCTGAAATATGGCCCAGTTACTTTGTCTAGAAAAACGTGTATGTTCGGTTCGAGCAGTCGGCAGCTGGCAGTAGATACAGCATCATTAGGAGATATCCTATTTGTATTTTAATCTATTTTAAATTTTATATCCAGATAGCGCCTTTAATATTTTTCCAAAATTAAATGTGATTGTTAATTATTATAGTAAATTAAAATTTATTTACTTTCAAATGAAATAAATGACAATTAGTAAGCTATTTTTTTTTCAAAACTAATATTACTATTTTGAGGAAAAAATCTATTATAGATGTTACATCTTTTTAATATAGACTGATATATTGCATGTTTGATGTTAGATAGTTAAAAGTAGCCAATCTTTAATATTTTAAAGTAGATGAAATATACTAAAATTAGTCTAGTGTTAAATCTAATTTTGTATATGTTATGTTGCTTTTAAGAGTTTTTATTATTTTTGAAAATTTTAGATTTTGCTAGTACGTTTTAAAAATAAATAATAAAATGTGATCCTATAAATTACCCTTAAATAAATATGTTGCTATAATAAATAAATATTCTACTATAATTTTAAAACACTATTTGAATAGATCCCAAAGTGATTAAATTATATATATATATATATATAAGAACCTAGCTAATTGATGCTATAAGAGTAACCGAGAAGACAAAAACAAAAAACCAAGAACCAAATTAAAGTAGAGACACTCCATTTCTAGTTTTCTTCAAATGGATTCTCCTTCATCGGAAGTAAAAGTTGTCTCGGAATGCTTCGTTAAGCCCAAAACCCTCCCTGAAAAATGGGAAGAGCCATACCATTTGTCACCGTTGGATCATGTGATGCTCTCTATGCATTACATCCAATTGGGTCTTCTCTTTCTCAAACCATCAATTTCTGAATCTGATGATGCAATCAAACCAAAAGATTTCATGGAGACTTGGCTACAAAAGCTTAAAGACTCTCTAGCCGCGACACTTGTCCATTTCTATCCGCTCGCAGGTCGCCTCTCGACTTCAAAAATCGATGATCCGAGATCCTACTTGGTGTTTGTGGATTGTAATAACAGTCCCGGGGCTGGATTTATCCATGCCAAATCGGATCTAAGTGTTGGAGATATTGTTGGGTCCAAGTATGTTCCTTTGGTTGTTCAATCCTTCTTTGACCACCATAAAGCCGTGAGTGACGATGGTCACACCATGAGTCTCTTATCACTCAAGGTACATTGATTCTGGTATATATATAATATATTTCTCAAATTCATATAATTCACATAGGGTAAATAATACAATAGAAATATTGAGTTAAAGCTGAAATTGTTGGGGTAACAAAATGCTTTTTAGATGAATGGAGTCTTTATTGTATACTAGGAGAGTCCGCGCGTTGCGCGGAATTAAAATTTGTATAGTGAATTGTGAAAGAATTTGTAGGTAATTTTTTTTTTGCATTGTTATGAGAAATGTTAAAAAAAAATTTTGTCAAAAAATTTAATCAATAATATTTTAGAAAAAAACTCTTTATAGGAATAAGATCGAGAGAATTTATATTTTGAAATAAATAAATTAGAAGAGTTACAATTTAAGTCAATTAATTGATATAGTCAATTTTATTTTAAGAAGTATTAAATATTAAGAAAATATAATTGAAAAATAAATATATTACTAACAATGATTAAATATAGTAAAGAGTATTTAATCTATAAAAAAAGTAATTAAATTTTTGAAATCGGCGTGTGTAATAAAAAATAAATCAAAAATTTGAAGTTGACATATTACATATATAATTACAATAAGAAGGTGATCAACTACACATACATAAAACATATAAAAAAAATCTTTAGTAAGTAAAATAAATTTAATTAAAAAGTAGTATCTTATAGAAATTAAATTGAAAGACTCATGACAGCTTCTCGAAAGTTGGTTTTGAGAGATATAAGATTTATTTTTATATTATTGATATGTAGAAAAAAAGCAAATAAACATTAATTAATACGAAATAAATAAATTAAAAAAAAAAAAATTGGGAGACACATTGCAGCTTCTCAGTGCTTCACTTTGAGAGTACTTTAAAATATTATATAAGATGTAGAGAAAATTAATAAATAATCATTAATTAAGACAAAATAAATAAATAAAAAACAGAAAAAAAAAAATTGCATGACACGTGACAGCTTCTCAGAGTTTCATAATCATTAATTAAGACAAAATAAATAAATAAATAGAAAGAAAAAAATTGCATGACACGTGGCAGCTTCTCAGAACTTCACTTTGAGAGAACCTTAAAATATTATATAAGATATCATAATTTCATAGAATATGAAAAGGACTAAAGGCTGAATCTTTCAGGTAACAGAATTGGTAGATGGAGTGTTCATAGGATTGTCGCTGAATCACGCAATTGGAGATGGAAGTTCGTTATGGCAGTTCTTCAACTCTTTGTCCGAGATTTTCAATGCCCAAGAAACCAATAACTTGCTTCTCAAGAATCCTCCGGTCCTTGAACGTTGGTTTCCTAAAGGGTACGGTCCTGTGTACAACCTTCCTTTCACTCACTCTGATGAATTCATCAGTCGATTCGAATCTCCGGTCTTGAAGGAGAGATTATTCCATTTCTCATCTGAAACAATAACATCACTGAAATCAAAAGCTAATCAAGAATGTGGAGAAACAACAATCTCTTCTTTTCAATCGTTAACCGCGTTTATATGGCGATGCATCACAAGAGCAAGAAAATTACCATACGATGAAGAAACTCGCTGTAGCTTCGCCGCAAACAATAGAGCCAAAATGGATCCACCATTGTCTTTGAACTATTTTGGGAATTGCATTTCCGCTATAAGGTCGATGACCGTGAAATCAGGTGAATTACTAGAAAACGATTTTGGATGGGCCGCTTTGAAAGTGCATCAAGCTGTAATTGGAAACACTAGTGAAGAGATCTCGAAGACAGTCGAGGAATGGTTGAAATCATCTTTTGTTTTCCATTTAGAAACACTCATGGGATCGATGGTTGTTCACATTGGAGGCTCACCGAGGTTTAAGAAGTATGAATGCGAGTTTGGGATGGGGAAAGCGGTTGCGGTTAGAAGCGGTTATGGCGGTAAGTTTGATGGGAAGTTATCAGCTTATGCCGGAAGAGAAGGAGGAGGAAGCGTAGATTTGGAAGTATGTCTTCTTCCAGAGTTTATGGAAGCTTTGGAATCAGACCATGAGTTCATGTCTCTTGTCTCTTCTTCTTCGTCTTGATCCTATTTAATCCAGCATTCTTTCTAATTTATGTGTTATCTATGAAAATATATAATTCAACTTAAGATTCAGAAAAATTACATTAACAACTTAAAAGGATTTACAAACATTATTGCACTGTTATATTATATTATCCATACAAACATTGCAAACTTTATTACTGTTACATTTCTGTTATTACATAAACAACTAAATATAGTTTATATTATGTTGGCAATGAATTTCAATTCATTTTTCTCTAGTCAATATATCTCTATTTTACTGTTTTATTTCATATGTAATGCATTATATGTTTCGATTGTTATAATATGATAAACAACATATTTTCACCAACTTTTTTAATAATCAATTGTTTACGCGTAAAAAGGAGAAGCAGATCGATATTGGGGCCGCGTTCCACATGGAAATAATAAATTTAATGATTTCGCTATCTATAAGAAACAAAAAAAATATTGAAAGGAGCAAAAGAAGCAAAATGATTTCTTCTTCTTCTTCATCGGAAGTAAAGATTATCTCGGAATGCCTCGTGAAACCCAAAACCATCTCCGAACAATCAAAAGAGCCATACCATTTTTCAGCAGTGGATCATTTGATGCTCTCAGTCCAATACATCCAAAAGGGTCTTCTCTTTCTCAAACCATCAACTTCTGAATCTGACGATGCAGTATTCAAACCAAACGACTTCATGGAGACTTTGCTACAAAAGCTTAAAAACTCTTTGGCCGTGACACTTGTCCATTTCTACCCGCTCGCGGGTCGCCTCTCGACTTCAAAAACCGATGACCCGAGTTCCTACTCGGTGTTTGTGGATTGTAACAACAGTCCTGGAGCTGGATTTATCCATGCCAAATCGGATCTAAGTGTATCAGACATTGTTGGGTCCAAATATGTTCCTTTGGTTGTTCAATCTTTATTTGATCATCACAAAGCAGTGAATCTCGACGGTCACACCATGAGTCTCTTATCAGTCAAGGTACATATTTATTCATTCTTCTGTATACCTCAAATTCGAATATGTTAACAGATTTGTAGTGTCACAATGACCCCGGAAACAGGGAATGGGTGTCTGAATTATAGACGAAACAATTTTGTTTTTTTTGTGTAGGTAACAGAATTGGTAGATGGAGTGTTCATTGGAATGTCTATGAATCATTCGATTGGAGATGGAAGTTCCTTCTGGCACTTCTTCAACTCTTTGTCCGAGATCTTCAATTCACATGCAGAAACCATTGATAACAACAACAACAAATTGTGTTGTCTCGAGAATCCTCCAATCTTTCGTCAAGTGTACGGTCCTATTTGCAGGCTTCCCTTCAGTCCACTTGATGAGGCCATTAGTCGATCCGACTCTCCGGTTCTGAAAGAGAGAATGTTCCATTTCTCATCAGAAACAGTGAGGTCACTGAAATCAAAGGCGAATCAAGATTGCGGAACAACAAAGATCTCTTCTTTGCAGTCGTTAACCGCATTTGTATGGAGGAGCATTACAAGAGCAAGAAAATTACCAAATGATCAAGAAACTACTTGCAGGTTTGCTGCTGACAATAGATCAAGAATGGATCCACCATTGCCGATTAGTTACTTTGGGGTTTACGTCTCGCTTGCAAGAACGACTACGAGAATTGGTAATCTGTTGGAGAATGACTTTGGATGGGCTGCTTTAAAACTGCATCAAGCTGTAACCGAACACACTGGCGAAAAGATCGCTTCCGCAATGGATGGATGGTTGAAGTCTCTTTTTGTTTTGCAATCAGTGCCATTTTCCGATCCGAACATTGTTCATATGGGAAGCTCACCGAGGTTTAACAAGTACGGATCCGAGTTTGGGATGGGGAAAGCGGTGGCAGTTAGAAGCGGTTATAACGGTAAGTATGACGGAAAGGTATCAGCTTATCCTGCAAGAGAAGGAGGAGGAAGCATAGATTTGGAAGTCTGTCTTCTTCCAGACTTTATGGAAGCTTTGGAATCAGATCATGACTTCATGTCTCTTGTCTCTTCTTCTTCTTGATCCTATTCATATTTCCCAGACACAAAACTAAAGTTAATTTCCTTGTTGTGTTTCTTTATTTTGGTACACCCTCTTTCGTTCAGTTTGATAAGATTGTTGTCTGATTTTTTGTTGGTGGTTAGAGCTGATGAACTTTATGGTCGTTTGCAGTCAAATGTTTCAACTACTGAGTTTGATTGTTATTTTCAGAGGATTCTGCAGTTGTTGGAGTCAAATGTTTCAAATTTATTAAGATCAGAATTAAAAGATTGAAATCTATGTTCTCAGAAGATTCTTGACTTTAAGCAACAAATTCATCAAGAGAACAGAGAAGCTGACGAGTTTGGTTATGAACAGGGTTCTGGCCTGCTTTTACTTCCTGAGTAAACGGCGAGCCCGTTGGTTAGATTGTTTCACTCTGAAGTTAAGCTCGTCAACATCGTCTTGAAGATGATCAAGTCCATTGTTTTGCCTGCAATTTCCATTTATAAACCAATTTTATCGAGGAAGAAACAAGAAAAACTCAGAGAGAATGTATATACATAGAGAGTTGATAGATATGAGAGAAAACCTTTCTATTTCAGTTCCCATATCAACAGCCATGTTCTTCAGTTCGCCAAGTAGATCACTCAAATCTGCAAGCCCATCGTCTTGTTTTGCTTTTTCCATCTGTTAACAACACAGCATGATTCTTAATATCTTGGTAAACAAAAGAGAAAAAATTTGAAACCCCAGAAGGAAAGAAGGGAGAGAAATCCAAACCTCTACTTTCTGATAAGCATCAGCGGATTCAGGGAGCGGTTCACGGGTTCTTGATTGTGGTTTGGGTAAATGGTTCAACCCCAGCTTTTCCCTAGTCTCTAAGTTGTTAACTCTTCTCTTGGGGGATTCACCTACTCAGAAACAAATGAAGAGTTAGGTAAAGTAATAAGCAAGAGACTCATTCCTTAGAAGTAATCGGGCAAAGAAGAGTAAACCTCTAGTTATGACAGGACCGGTTATCGAACGAGTCTTCTTTGGCTTCCAAGTCCTTGAAAAAATCCCTCCGAGGCTTCCAAGAAGCTTCTCACCCTGAAACCAAACACAAAACATACAATAAGAATCATCCCCCAAAAGAACTGCTTGATTAATGGGTTTTAAAATCTTAGTCTCCTCTCTTTCGCGTCTCACCCGACTGAGGTCATGATCGATGTCAACAGCCTTTTGGTGTGTCCTTGTCATTTTCTCGCCTTGCTCATTCAACATGACCAAAGTTCTGGTAGCATCTGATCTTATGTCTTCTGCTACTTTCAGACACCCTTGTACGGTTTTCGTTGTTTCCTTAGACTTGTACACAGCATAGCTCTCAAGTTCCTGAACCGTCTGGTTTTCCACACCTCCTGAATCACGGAAACCATTCTTGTACCGGCTCTTTGCATCCAAAGTCAATGAGGGTTTCGACGATGAAGTGAATCTTTTCTCAACCTCCTCATCATCATCATCATCAAAAGGGTTCATGCTGAAATTCTTAGCAGGTACAGGAAGTTCAGGGGAAATCCTATTTGATGGCTTTAAGGTGTGTTTATTATCATCCAATTCATCATCTGAATCAAACGGATTTAACTTGGAAGATGGGTGAAACCCAGAATCAGCCGGTTTATGCTTGGAAAGTCTTTCCCGGGGTTTCTTCGAACCAAACATTGTATCAGAATGGCTACCACACAAGTCGTTTGCTTCAAATCTGAAAACTCTCCTGCAGAAATCCAAAACTAAGAATGCTGTGATTCTAATTGGAAATTTACCAGAAGATACTAAACTTTGAAATTCATCAAAAACACGGACATGATACACAAGTTTTTCAAGTGTCATCTCTCTTGATCAACGATCGATCAATCAAGTGGATCGCAGACCTAAGAACATGAATCAGTGAATTAAATACGAGAAATCTAGTGTTATAATATCTCTTGATCAACTATCGATCATAAATCCATTGAAGATTACCAGAACTAAAAAAAATCCCCGAAAGAAATTCTCGAAGCAGTCAAGGAAAGTTAGTATCTTCTCTGCATCTCCAAACAACACAACCACGGATGATCAGATGAGCAAACAATAAAACCTTAAATTTCCCGGATAGCGCGAAAGAAAGAGAATGATCAAGAATTGAGGACGAAGGAAGAGAGAATCTCACAGTGCAAAAGAAAGCAAATCGCAATTGCGGCGTACCTGGATGAGCGAAAAGAAGAAGACGAAGAAGATTGAGGTTCTTCGAAAAAAATTGCAGATACGAAGAAGACGGAGACGAACCAAGAACTGAGTTTGAAATTTCGAATCCTTGAGAGTACAGCTTTATCAAGGAGAGGGGAGAAAACCGGTGAGAAAATTTAGCAAATAATAAACTCGAATATTAAATTAAAGTTCAAAAAAACAAAATTAAATAATAACTCAAATCTCAAACGGGCATAGATTTACTTTTGTTTTTTTTCCTCCTAGATGTTATATTTTCTCGTATAAAGAAACTACAAAATCTAACAAGAGTAATTAGTTTTGTAATCTATACTGCATAATAAGTAGGGTGGACTAAGAAAGAGATATTTATAACTTAGGAAAAAGTGTTTTAAGTTATGGATTATTACAGATTACATAACTGTAAACCATATCATAATTTTACATATTTTTTCTTTGTGAGTGATAAAAAAGACTAGTTTTTTGTTGGTATAATATAGTCACATACATATATATTCAATAACAACAACAAAACCAACAGGTTAACGTTGATAAGTAATCGATCGAATACCTACAAACTGGTCTTCTTGATAACTCGAATTCCAATGATTTATAGTTCTATATCAAATTAATTTTTATGGGAGAACAATTTTCAATTAATTGCAGTCAAGATTTAGACACACGTAAGAAATAGCAGCATTCCGTTTTTTTTTTTTTTCGTATCAAAATTCAAAACCAACAAAGAATATACACTCACAAAGATGAGTTCTTACTTAATTTGGATCTCGAGCTAAACCAATAATACCTTCGACCCACTTTATTTCTATGTTCCAAGCAATTATGTACACTAAAACAAACCAAAAAAAAAAAATCTCTCTAAAGCTAAATTCTTCGAGACATTTTTAACCAAGGTTTAACTCAAACCTCTGTTGTTTGTCTCTCCAGCCACTTCAAGTCTCTCCTGACAATCCTGCGATTTGATGTGTAATAGAGATCCGGGGTTTCGATCACCAGCCAAGCATACTCGAGCGGTTGCTATGCGGAACTCAAAACACTTTCAACGGAAACTCCATGGATGAGTCGATGACTCAGAAATATAAAGATGGGGTGAATTGGGTAAAGGTAAAACATCAAAGCTCAAGACCTTTTCATAATCCACAAAGAGGCAGCATATCAGTGGAAGAGGGCTTGTTTGTCTCTCTCTTGATCATAACAACAGAGAAAAAAAAAGAACGGTTAGATTCCTACGGGGTTTAGAAGAGAATCTTTCTATTTCGCATGCTTGACAAAAAAAAAAGGAAGCGTAAGTAAGTAGTACCTGTGCTTCTAGTTCTGCTATTCTCTGTAATGATGCTTGTTCTATGCACACACGGCGTTTGCGTTCTTCATCCACCAAACATGTCATCTTATACCTTAATTCAGCCATTTCTTGCGTAAGGTCTTCCGCTTCTTCCTTCGCCTTCAGTTTCTCCTGTTTCAATTCGTCCTGCACATACCAAAGATCGCAGCGAAACTAGTTAGATTGACCCGCTTCAAGAGACTTGTGTAATGGTGCAAAAGACGTGAAATTGAGTTCTCAGTTTGTCAAAAGTACCTTGAGCTGCTTCACCAGATCTTCGTGCTGCTGTATCTGTTTCCCCATACCCTCCATTTTATCAATCAAATTTACATTCCGGGAAAGTTCCAGTTTGTTGATGATTCCATTGAAACATTCTCTGTGAGACACAAAACCAACATTATTAGAAACGGGGATAACTCAAAATTAGACGAATTAAACAAGTCTTTAAGCTGGAACTTACTGAACTTCATTGGACACTGGAAGCATATGGCTCAATTGAGCGAAGAAGCACTCTGCATTTAGGGGTTGCTTGTTTTCACTTTCTAACCGTTCTTTAGTACTTTGAAAAAATTCTTTGATACTCTTTTCAGAGGCGGCAATTCTCTCCCTCAGCTCTTCGTTTTGCTTCTCAAAGTACTTGACATTCTTTTGTGCCTCTTGAGACTGAAACTGGACCTCTTCAATTATTCCTCTTAATTGATCTTTTTCTTGGATGCTTTCTTCTTGGATTTTCATTGCATCAAAGAGTGCTTGCTCCAACGATGTTATATCAAGCTTCATGCTTTCTATTTCACACAAAGACTCCAATGTTAAGGATGAGATGGTCTCCTCCAGTTTCTCTACAGAAAGAAACGAACACTGTAGCTCTGTTTCTTTGCTCTCGAGTTCTTGCAACAACAACAAATGCTCGGATTTAGACATACACAACTCCTCTCTCAAACAGTTAACTTCTTCTTCCAAGTTCCCTGATTCAGCCAATTTGAATTCAAGATCGTGCACATGTTCATTGAGATAGTTCACTTCCTTGCTTCTGAAAATTAGTTGATCTCGCAAATAATCTACAAGACAGAGAATAGTATACACTGAGGGTTATTAGTTCAGGAAAAATCTAAATTGCTTGGCTCCAATAGGAATTACCAATTTCTTTATAGCAATTCAACAACTCTTTCTCCATCGCCTGAATTCTTGCTGTATCTTCTAAGCGAGATTCTGATAATGACTTCGTCTGGAGTTCCAACCTCTGTGATATTAATCTCCGAGAACTCAATCAAGATAATGAGAAAATACTTTCCCTGAAAAGATCATAATATCAAACAAGAAGAAGGAAGAGGAAGAATTTACTCTGACTAGTTCGATACTATGGGGCTGCGATTCTCTCAGCATGTCCTTTTCTTTCCTTAGCTGCCATTTACAGTCCGAGTCAGAAACTGCGTTATACTGAATATCCGAGTCCAACTTTCCTCAACACAAGTATATATAGCAGTAAATAGCGGAAAAAGAAGGGGTTTACCTCCCTGCGTCTTGACCCTATCTGGAGAAGTTCTTCAACATCAAACGAGTTTTCACCATCACTTCTGGAACTACAAGCCGAGCTACTGCCTCCTGAGAAACTTCCCGAGCTACTAGACATTTAAAGACAGAAGTCACCACTGCCAAGGCGATGAATCATTAGCCTATAGAAACACTTTTCGTTTTTTAGTGTGTTCTACAACTAAATTAAACAAATCCAAATGTTGTTATCAAATTAGACTATAACAAAAACAGCTAAATACGTCAACTTCGCAGGGACAGTTTTCCGCCAAAATAATAAAATTAGATGTAATCTATGATGCTTCTACTCGATTCCTTCGACGTAATTGGGGAAAACAAAACTATCCCACTAGAAAGCCAATTTCAACAACGAAGGATAAAATTACAACAACAACAACAAAATGGGAAAGAGTTGATCGAAAGAGTATATAAAAACACTAAATCGCGGAGCCAATTCCTCTTTTGTCTCAGAGAATCGGATCGGAAAAAGCGAGCACGAGGTTTACCTTGGCAGCGCAATCCGTATCTGAGATAGCTCCGACGAGGAATTTGATCGGAGAAGGTAACCCCACAGATGATTTTGAATTTGATTATCCTCCAATTATTTGCTCTCGGTTTCTTCAAAACGCTGTAAAAAACAATGACCGTCGCTCCGCTGCTTTGTTTAAAACGATAAACGGGTCGAATTCGAGTCGGGTCAGGTCGGGTGGGCAAGCTTAACTTTTAGCTCCCTTGATCGGTCGCATAAAACAAACAAAAAAAGGTCAAATGTTTCGGGTTTGTTGAGATTAAACTAAAAAGGGATACAGAGCGATTGTTATTCTCTATCAACTTTCTGGGCTCAATTTTTTTAAATTTGAACAATAGAATGATCAAATTTAACTGAATCTAATCTAGGTTGTTGGTATAAATCTAAGTTTAACTTTAAGTCCAGTTTTTTATAACAATATATTGTTAGTAGTAAAGATATTGATACAAATAAAAAAATTGCATTTTGATTTTATTCAGATATTCAAAAATTAAAATTAACATCACAAGAAAAAAAAAACTATTCTAAATCGGTTTGTTTATCTGAATCACAGAACAAATATATAAACACAGAAAATCTTGTATATAACTCAAAGCAAAAACGACCCAAAGTGTGTTTCAAGACAGAAAAGGACACGCTTACGTCACGTTTAGAACCGTCTCCCTCTCCCCAATAAAAGGGCGAAGGCAAGAATCGCATTGCCATATATGTATGTATAAACACACGCACACATACACAGACACATACACACACACACACATACACGCCTTCATATTTATGTACGTCCATGCGTGAATGTGTATGTTCATATGAATTTGGGAGTCACAGACTCGCAGTAACAGAGATTCTAAATCTTGCAGACAGAGAGAGAGAGAGAGAGAGAGAGAGAGAGAGAGTTTTACAACAATGTTTCTTACACGAAACGATGATCCTCATTCACCAATTCGACCTGCAAAAGAAACGATCTTTATTATCAGTGAAGAATAACATAGAGATTACTAATACCAAATCTAATCAACTTACGAACCAAGGAGATGTTGAAGACAGCATTCATTTATCAACGCCTACATCAAGTCCTTTAGAGCTGATCATCACATTCGAATCGATCTGCTTATCAAATTTCTTCTTTCTCCTCTCTTCAAATTCTTGGTATCCTTCCATCTATCCATATATTTATATATACGTTATGTTACACAAAACCCAGTTCGAAGAGTGTTTCTTTGAGGTTGCGGAATAAACTCTATATTGACTTACCAGCTGAAACTGGTCCATGGAAATGGGATTGTTATGCAAGGAAAGATTTTGCAGACTCTTACATTCTTTCAGCAATCCATCTGGGATCTGAAATACCCATAAATGTTACACATTTTACATGAAGACAGTGATTCGATAAACCGAATAAGTTAAAGGGTGAAGAAACAAAACAAAAAAATCACACTTCGATTGCTCTACCTGGTTCACTTGATTATTGTCTAAGCAAAGCGACTTTAAGTGACTCAGATTGCAGAGTGATGCAGGAAGCTCTTCAATAACGTTATCTGCAAGGCTATCCCGAATCACGATTAAGCTTTGGAGAAGAACCAACCACAAACACGAAAGTCAACACCAAATCTTCCAATGATTTTTGATGTTTCTGAATCACATCACCGAACAAACAAATCGGGATTTAAAGGAAACGGATTTTGAGGACCGAAACTGGGAACATACCATTAGCCTGTACTTCTTCTAAAGAAGCACAGCTCCCTACTGATTCTGGAAGGGATTTCAATCTGTTATTTGAGACATTCAACAGCACTAGCTGCATTTTCAAGTGAATGAGTTTGATTAGAGACATCTAATTCATTTTTTCAGGCAGATCCTTGAGCTATGCTTTGGGGTAAATGTTACGTACATTGCGCAGACTACCAATAGTATCGGGCAAGTATATGAGCATATTTCTTGCGATTGATAGTTGCTCAAGCCTTATCAACTGACCCACTGGAAAAGAAAAAAGGAAATATCATATTTCGTGTCATGCTCTAACAAAGCCGCAAATTGATTTATGAAGGGGAAAAAGTATACTTATATTGAAGAGAATTCTTCTTACATTCATCAGGCAAACAGCTGATGCGGTTTCCATCAAGCATCAAAACTTTGAGGGATTGAAGTTTCCCAAGATTCCCTGGAAGGCGCTCAACTAGATTATCAGCTATTAACTGCCAAAATTCAGCAGTTATTTTAAGATTAACTTGACTCACTAACAGTTTCAGGAGAAGAGACAACATCCCCAGTAAGTACCAATAAGCATTCAATTGAATCGAAATACTGTGATCATAGCTAATACGAATTGACCAAGAAACGATGAATTCGCGGATAATGTACAGAGAGGCAAAATTCTCTCACCAGACGCTGCATATTGATTAACTTGCTGATTTCTCCAGGAACATCAGCTGAAGAAATGGTAAAAATAACAAAGTCTTTCAACTACTACTCTTTAACACAACCAAAAGATATGTCTCGATGCAGAAAGAAATCAAACTGAAGGAAGAAAATAGGCAGAAGCCATACAAATCTTATTGTGTGTTAGATCGAGTGTTCGCACTGCTCTCTCCATTTCAATCACTTCATCAGGAAATGTCTGCTCAACAAAACCAAAACAGGTAATCATGAGCCAACCATCATAAGAAAATCAGCTCATCCAGTGTAAAATCCCCAAACAGAAACCCTAAAACAAATTAGTATTCTGCATTGATGAGCCAACCAACAAAGTTTGTGCTTTTCGTCTAATCAAACTCTCTCAATCATTCGTCTCTTTGGGCCCTCTAAATAACACACAAAAAAAAGAGACCATCACACACATAGAAACATCTCTACAATTTCATATGAATACACAGACAGATGCAAAAAACTTCTGTCAATCAATTCCATAGATTCTTCGATGATTTTTTTCCCCCACCGATTTTTTTCAGAGTAAAAGAGATAAGTGGAGACGATTTGACCTTCAATCTGGCGTCGCGCAGCCCAACAATGCCGGTGGATCGCCACCGCGAGATCCGATTAGCCTTCGAACCTCCTGCTGTATTGCTCGCGCAACACCCCATTTTCGTGCTTTCGACTCTTCGCCGATCGTCGCAGTAGATTTGATTAGATGATTATAAAAATAATATTGTAATGAAAAAAATCTCGAAACCCAGAAAGTTTCAAAGGAATCTGATTGCCAAAAGAGATCGATTGGGTAAAAAGTTTACGGATTTTGATTGAGGTTTAGGTGAGGGTCAAGGTCTCTCGCGGGTTATATTATATCTATAAAAAAGAAGCCAAATTTGGGACCGAAAAATAAAAATAAAAATTGGGAAATTATTATTAAATTAAAATTAAAAACCCTAAATTGACTGAAAGTGGAGATGGACTCTCAAGTCACTATCTCATAGCTTAGCTTTGGAAACTCGAAGATCGGTTGAACCCAGAAACGAAAATTCATCACAATCTTTTATCGATCCTCGGACGATTTAAAGCCCCAAGACTCATATTTTCACTTTCCATTAATTTGCAGTAATCAAATCCAGGGAAATTTCAGATGATTAGTTACTAAAAAGAGTCAAGACTCAGTTTTGAAGAACCTTAAGTTGTGACTTGTGAGTCTTTGACATCAGACACTTAAGAGAAGAGGATGAAGGTGATCATACCTCAACACATTTTCTTATGCCAAACCTTTTTGTAAGAAATTTATCTTTTTATTGTTTTTTGTTCATGCTTCTTTGCTTATTTGTTGGATTCTAATTAATGATAGTGTTGTTAAAAGTAATAACAACGTATGATATGAAGTGAAAAGAACAAAACGTTAACAAGAAATCTCGTTTTTTTTTTTTATTATTAGCCCCTTCCTCACGCAACTGCAGGAATGTCCTTCTGCACGGATGTATTCGAACCAAACACTAATATGACTCAAATTCAAACCGGACCATACAAACTTGATATTTTATCTCCTGAATATCAAAAACCCAGCCCATAAATTCAGAGGTTTTATGAGTGGAAAACAATTAGAAAAAAACCAAAAAAAAAGAACCTAATAATATTGTTTCTATAAAATGGTCATAAAGTAAGAGCAGGCTTCCTCTAACTATACATACATCATTCATTCTTCGAAAAAATTATATTGATATATAATAAGAACCCATTGCAAAAAAAAAAAAAAAAGATAAATAATTCAACAAGCTTTGTATCAGTTCCATTCATGTCATGACTACACAACACAGAACAGCCAAAATCTTGGAACCAGAATCCATGTTTTGGTTCCATTTTCTTTTTTCCTACTTCCACACAGAACCCGCTTTTTCATTCAGCGGATTTCGATCTCGAAGACTATCTAACATTCCCTTTGTTAGACAGAGGTAGAGATATGTAAATACACATATATTTTGTATATATTCTGATAAGACATTTAACTAACCAGTGATGGTTGACTGGTTGTTGAAGAGGGAAGGTTTTGTCTTGTCTTTGTTTCTTTTCTTTTTTTTTTTCTGTTTTAAGTTAGCCTTAAAGCCATTTCTTGAAGTAGAGCTCGTTTCTGTGAAGCGTTTATCACTTGATTGGTTTCTGCATTCTCTAGAACGTCTGTGATTATAGCCGCTGCGTGACCCAGTGGCTCCTCCGCAGCTCTCTTTAGCATGAAAGCCTGTTGCAAGTGAAGGTAAGTGAGAAAACAAAGATCAGTTTGACAAAAAAAATGGTTCGAGCGTTTATAGGAGTTAAGAAAAAACAAAAGAACACAAACTTTTACAATCTAGTGCAACTATTTTTGTAAGTAGACAAAATTGGTTCGGATCTAGAATCTTTGGCTAGGGAAGTGGTGTGAAGGACCTGGCCATGGTGCGATATGGTCAAGGTACATGGTTGTTGAAACCAAGGTTCTCCATCGATTTGCACAGGCAACGGCGCACAAAGTTGTATCTTGACTGATTGCCCCTGAGCTAACCTTCTGGCTCGAGATAACCCAACCTGAAGATGTGGAAAAAAAGCAATTGATATTAGGTTTACAAGTAAGATGAATGTAAATAGAACCTGTAAGATGATAATTGTTATACCTGAAGTTTCCCAAGGTGCCATGTTCCAGATATACTCACGACTTCTACTATCTTGTCGTGCATAGATTGCGGATCAAAGTTTTCATATGTTTCATCTTCATTCTGCCATAAATCCACACCTCCCATGTAACTTCCAATGTTTGCAACAAGTACTCCTTCCGCATCCTTCAGAAATTTAGCATAGAGAAGTTAGAGCATTAATTATCATGCAGGTTTTTTCTGTAAGGTAGTTTTCTGTGACTCACCTCAGGAACCTCGATGTCAACACCATCCACCTCAACTCGAACTTGCCAAGGGAAATCTTCGAATGTTCTGTCCATTATACTCCTTGCACCTTCTCTAGCATAGAGGACTTTGTTCATAAACTGCACATGGAGAATATACAAATGTCAGTTTGACGGACTAAGGGTAACAGTACAGCTACTCTGCAGTAGTTACAGTTAAATCAATGATTATGAGAGTTCGAAATACAGTTTTTCCTGAAGTTATATTAAAATTTCATTAATTCGGGTTTATTTAGTTACCTGGCTATAAAATCTCTCTGGATTCTCCTCCCGTAGATTGTGAATATCAAGGGCAACCTTCGCATCACACCCAACCCCTGTTAAGATATGCAAAATTAGCAAAAATTTATAGGCTATGGGTTTCAGGACAGCAGTCAAATCATTTACAAGGATCTTAGATACATAGTGGGAATGATTCAAACTAAACCTCAAGCATGAAGTTATTAAAAGAGAGCCTATATCTTTAATTATATAGATTTCAAATGCAAAGGGCCATGTTGACTGCAGATAATTTTAACCCAGGGATAAGTCCTGAGAAGAGTATTATGAACGAAAAAGAAGATGCAAACAGAACTAAAGGAGTCTGGAACTGACATCAGAGATGTTGAATACAAATGAAGCAGCCCCACTACTTCAAAGGTTATAATAATTGAAATAATATCGAAAGCAAAGCTTCGAAGATTTGCACCTAGAGGTTTTGAATTTAACTGACCTATATAATTGTTCATATATTTTGGCGGCTGGAGTTGCTTTCCTTGTTGATTCAGAATCGATACTTTCCAACGATCAAGGACAGTGACTGCCGCATGCTCTATGTTCTGTAATACTGTACATAAGCCTCCTTGTCTCTCAACAGAACCCAAACCACCACCCCAGTTCAATACTCGGGCTAGATCATTCCCGGTTCCAGCAGGCAGGATAGCAACCGCAGGAGGAGAGACAAAATTCTGTTTGTCTATGGCATTCAATACCCAACCAGCAGTGCCATCTCCACCACAAACAAGAACTCTAAAGTGAGGAACCTTCCTGAAGAGGAAAAGTCCCACTTCTGGTCCCTGCACTGAACTCAATTCGCACACCTGCA
Source organism: Kernera saxatilis (assembly GCA_900406395.1). Lineage (NCBI taxonomy): Eukaryota > Viridiplantae > Streptophyta > Magnoliopsida > Brassicales > Brassicaceae > Kernera > Kernera saxatilis. Next base: position 3,888 of record OVAY01000905.1, on the reverse strand, counting down.
AGAAACAGCTCCATCAATAAATTTAAAGACTAGCAAGTTTAAAAAATTCCAAAGGGATAAGTCTGACGAGTTTTCAAGGCAGCATACTCACCTGCACAGGATTTAGAAGAAGATGAAGGCGCTGACGAAGGGAATCACCTCGTTGAGCACCACTCTTTTTGTTAATGAAAACCAACAACGGTCTTGCATCTGAAGGCAAATCAGCTAGCTCATACTTAAGTTTCGACCTCAGTGCCTGATTTTCATCCTTCTGACCAAAAGAACCGCTTCTTTTAACACTGGGCTTCTTTTCCAGCTTACCATTGCTGTCGCTGTCCCCATGAGAGGAACCTCCATTCATAAGGCTGCTAGAATTTTCCAGCATGGCATGGGTGCCATTAACAGGTGGACCTGTCTCGGCTGTGCTTTCTGTCAATTCATCGCAATTGCTACCACTATTACCTGTGTCAACTGAAGTTTCATTAGCTTGCTTGTATTTTTTGCTTTGAATCCTGATACTGGCACGGACGGTTGATGCAAGTTCGTTTGCACCATGCGTGATTGAGCTCAGAAATCCTCCAGAGGGATTCCGTGTCAATTCCTTAACATAGAGAGGGCACAAAATTAATCTTCTAAGCGGGCCTAAATCACAAGTGTCACCTGTTTCATTTGACATATTACTGTGACAGTCGACATGCACAAGACGTTGACACCACAAGCAGCACCATATAGGAGAACCCCCAAGAAAGGAACTAGTACAGGGCTCGTCACAGTAGCTACAAAACGAGGACTCATCAGGCTGATCAGCTCCTTCTGTCCACCGCACTGCCCACTGGTGGACCACATGCTCATATCCAATCATGGAGACACATTTGCAATCTTTAGGCGCACTTGACGAACAACTAAAATGGGCTGCTGCTCCACAGATTGTGCACCTGTGAATAAAACTTTCTGAAGCTACAATCGTCTGAGATGGCGACATCGACTTCAAGCATACACAACAGTTCAAGTTCTTCGCACGAGATATAGAGTCGAGTTCCCAGCTATGTGGGGCAACAGGAATCTTATGTCGTGCCTTTGGATTTTTCTTTGACCTGGCTATGGCTTTTGTCCAACTTAAGTTGATATTTCTTCGCCATTGAAAAGCTGTGTAGGCTATGGTCAAAATACCAACAAGGGCAGCAACAAAGCAAGAGAACATTAACCCACGAGACTCAACCATTTCAACTGGATTCTTGCTGTTCCAACTAGGAAAAAACATCCCCATTTCTCCATCGTCCTCCATTTATCTATGTTGCTACACGTATGGCAATCCCTGAAGTTTGAGCCAATCAGAAACCCCACAAGATTATTTTCTTGGTCAGACCCAAACACAAGTCATCAAATATGCTTCTTCAAACTCCATATTCTCATCATCCATTGAACCTGGATACGCTCTGAACAAGCTATATCGAAGACTGTAATCACACTTTAGCTATAGAAGATAAACTCTTCTGCCCTGTCCAGAAAAAAATATACCTGTCACCCAACCAAGTTAAAACCAATCTTTTTCGTAAGTAAGAAAGAAAGAAACATTGCATCACAGATTGCCACAAATTACTGGTGTCCTGAACAATGTAAAATGGAAAAAAGAAATGTACTAGAAATATAAATGTATGGTCATTCTCTTAGCTCAGATTCAAACTTTTTTAATTGTATTTGACTCAGATTCAGACATTAATCGAAAAGAAAGACTTATTAATCTTTGATCATGCTTGGACAACACCTTCCTAAAATCAGTATGGAACCTTCCTCAAATTCCTCCGAAGTTTTCATATTCGATACGTACTCTACTCATTATCACGCATAATACTTTAAAAGGGAACAAAACAACCTTTCAGCTTGAAATTAAAAAAAAAAAAACTCGAGCTGGAGTTAAAAAAACTCGGATCACAATCATCCAAAATCTCCCATAAAATAAAAAGGTATAAACTACAGAGTTTTCGCTGTCAGCGAAGAATCCAATGGAAATCAAGAGATTTTATTCCATAATAGAAAGAACACGGAGCAAAAGGCGAAAAAAAAAACGGCAGAAAACCCTAACCTGCAGAAACGAGAGAGAAGAAGAGGTGATCAAATAAAATAAAAACGTAGAGAGATCGAGCAAGCGACGCTAAAAGCGAAAGGAGAGACAACCACAATCGACGTACCAAGCACGAAGCTTTTACTCCACCGAAATTCCCAAATCCAAAATTTTTTTGAAAAGCAGATGCCCTCGAGTTTAGTTTTTATATATAAATCTTTCTTCGATTTATTCGCTCGGACTATATGCATATATGATTTTTATTTTTAAAAGGTATTGAGAAGTATTTATGAAAGAGAAAGATTCTGGGCGAAAAAGAGGGTTAATCTATCGTATCCGGGATACACGGCTGGGCCACGTAGGATAAATGAATCTCAGATTTCGGATAGCCACGTGTCCAAACAAAGTTCTGTCGGCAAAGGGCCCGGCCCATTACTCTCTTGACACCATTTGAAATTTGTTCAATATGTATGACACTGACCCACTCAAAACAGAAGGAAACAAATAAAATTATTATTATTACAAAAAAATAAACTAATTTGATAGATGTCATTCTATTACATAAAGTTGGATTCGTTTTATTTCATATGTTGTTTCACAATATTCTTATATATGTTTAGTATGACATGTGTCGATTGTTTTCTAAACAGAAAAGCTAGATACTTACAAAACATAAAATGCTATTTTGTTTTAGATTAGCGTGTCACATTCCGTTTGATACGTATTTATCTTATTTAATTATAGTACGTGTCAATAGATGTAAAAATGAAAACAATTACTAAAAATTTGCCCCGCATGTTAGGCGGTATACTATTATTTTTTTTAATGAAAATACAGATGTCAATAGGTTATGTGAATAATTGATTTAATTTTTTTAACTAAATAACCGAAAAAAACTTGAGAGTAGAAATGAACTAATTAGTAACGAGTACATGAAAATATGTTTTTTAAACCAAGTAACTAGAAATATATATTTTTACATTAGAAATATAAAACTATTAAAATTGCATAAATATTTAAGAAAGATGAAAGAACTCCGAGAAAACACTAAAAAACAACACACAAGTAAAACTAAACAAACCTAACAACATTAAATTCTAAAAAAAAAAAGAAACACATAGAAATTTGAAATTTGATAAAGAATAAAAACCTTACAAATCGAGGCACTGAAGTTCTGTTTCCTTATCACATCTTTCAACGCATGCAGTAACGTTTTGCTCTTCACTCTCAAATCATTTCCTTTCTTCCTTCCTTCCTCCCACACCTTGTACGTCTCGTTTTTTAGTGTCCATCATTTCGATGTTAGAAGAGAATAAACGGAGAAAACAAAAAATGTGGAATTTGAGCAAATATGTAATTTGCATACGTGTATGTTTGTCGTGCAAACTATCGTCCGAAAATATCGATCCAGCAAATCAATTTTTTTTTTAAATATTAGCTTTGTTAATTTATCCAAATAAAAACGAGAAAAAAGTGTTTTCTGTATATATCATTTACACAATTATTTCATAAGGAATATGCAGTATATGGTTATCTATCATTTATTATGCGATGTGGAAAAGGCCCGTCTCTATATTTATTTTTAAAATATAGATAAAGTTGTTTATTTTAAAAATATAGATAAAGTTGTAAAACCAAGAAACAATTAAAAAAAAAATCACTTTTCTTTCTGAAGACATATTATTCTAAATCAGTTTTTTTTGCAACAAGAAATATATATATATATATAATATTTAATAACTTTACCAAGATTATTATGATAAGATTGATATTGAAAAATGGGTCAGAAAATCTATATACTGTTATAAAACTAATAAAAACACATAATGTGTTAGGTAAAAATCAAT
>OVAY01000904.1:0-41502 GCA_900406395.1 Kernera saxatilis | reverse complement strand
TGAAGACCTCAGAAAGAGCTATGCAACATTCATCAGCAGTATCAACGTCGTTATACCTTCATTCTCTCCATTTTTTTCCATATATCTTCATTCTCTTTGTATAAGTATGTATGTACCTTTTACCCTAAATAATATATACAAATCACAACATATAATATATAAAAACAGCAGTATCAAAGTGCTGTTATTGATCTTTATCTTTTCGGGTAGTTCTTTCAACTACTGCCATTCCTTGGTATATAGTTCTTCCAGTTCCTTCAGTAATTTTTTATTTTTTTTTGGTCAAACCCTTCAGTATATAGTTTATTTGAAGGAATTTCCACCTCATTCTTTGGTATATAGTTCTTCAAAAATTAATTAACTTAATGCTTCATTGTTTCCGCCTCTGGGATTTCGATCATGTGATACATATTTATCTTACTTGAAGAAAAAACCTAACATCTCATTTTCATTGTACTCAACGGAGAGTGACGAACGATGGCAGGAGGATAAGTAAGTTGTGAAGATTTTAAAAAATTACAAATTAGTTAAATTGCGATACTCGGGAAAAATTGAAAAAATGCATTAAAATATTTGACTTTTGTTAGGTTTAATGGAGAATATATTCAGAGGAACTGATTCTTTCTAGGAAGGTGCTCCGTCTAGGCCGATTTTAAAATGAGGTAATTTTTCACAGCCGAGGTTAATGTTTTGAAACTGACTTTCCCAAGGAAATTTATTGAATTATTCACTAAATAATTCAAATTTGAAAGATTTCGTATTACGACAATATCTAATAATAAATCAACACAATAATAAGACAAGTGCTTCTCCAGCGTATTTTTTGTGTTATCACAAGCTGAGACATCAATTAAAATAAGTAGCTAATCAAATTAAAAGAAAAATACAGATCAGCTTTTTACCAATTCATCCACAACAAAATTTCATCGAGACAAATAAAATAAATCAGAGGTTTCCATCTTCTTCGTGTATTCCCCCAATTCCAGAAGGAAGAAAAATTTTAAAGCATCCGACAATTCAAAATCCAATTGAAATCCTCTCTCTCCGTTTCCTCCTCCGTATCTTCTCCGTCCTCCGAGATCTCGCCTCCATCTCTTCTCTGATTATCTCACATGTCCTCCACAATTCCTCAGTCAAGTTGGAGGTGACATCGAGAGACGTGAGCCTAAGCCGATAACGGTGACTCGCCGCAGACGACGACGGAATAGCAGCAGGAAGGCCGAATCGATGCCCGACATGCAGGAAACAAGTCGGGTTAACCGGATTCAAGTGCCGGTGTGGGACAATTTTTTCGGGGCCCACAAGTACCCAGAGATCCATGGATGCACCTTCGATTTCAAATCGGCCGGTCGTGAAGAGATCGCGAAGGCGAACCCCGTTGGTCAAAGAAGCGAAGCTTTAGAAAATTTGATTGGAGCTGTTGGATGCGTTGACTTTCCCGTCTTCATTTTACGCGTCCGTTGCTCTCAGCCGTTCATCATGGGTCATTATGTAAAAGATATGTATTACAAAAGACACGTGTCACGTCACGCTTTCCTCATCTTCCCAAATCAATATTCTTTTCCCCATATGGCTTTTCTTTTCTGGCGTATTGTGTGGCTTTGAGCATTTTACGTGTACAAAGTTATTCAGAACAACAACAAAAAATATAACATAAGCAATATCAACAATCAAAAATTTTAATACCACATCAAACATATTCATTTTTCATTCCAAATATTGATTTTTCTATCAATTTTAAATTTATCAAAACACGATATTATATCAGCAAAAAAAAAGTATGAAAAAGCCAATCAAATTAAAACAAATAATACACCTGAATTTTTTAATTGATTTCATAATTATTACTTTTTAGCAAATAATTTATTACAACTATTATGAATAGAAATATAAAATTTTATCGAAATGACTATTTTCACAAAATAAATATTTAAAAAAAAATTGTGTGAACTTTCTGAAATCAGTTAATAGAGAAAGAAGAATATGTGAGCTTTGCTGGAAATTTGAAAGAAAGATGTGAAAATAAGAAGATGTGAGCATAGGGGTACAAATCAGCCAAAATAGGAAGATGTGATGTCGCCTTTGTTTCTAGATGGTTTAAGGGGATATGTGAGCTTTTCTGAAACTTTCTGAATGGTAGAAATCACGTCCAAAATGCAGCAGTCTTGATGATAGAACCTAGGTCTGGGCAAAATATCTGGAACCGAAAGAACCGAACCAAACCCGATCCAAAAAAATGGTACCGAACCCGAACCGAAATTGATAAAATATCCGAACGGATCCTATATTCGTATATCCGAAGAACCGGAACCGAACCCGATCCGAACCGAAAACCGAATGGATACCCGAAAATATTCGAAATACAATAACAAACTCAAAATATTAATTATATTTAGAATTGATATAACCAAATTATCGAAAATAATAATTATAAACTTGAATATATCAATTATTTTTAAATTAAAATACCCAAAATAATGAAAACATATGAAAATTATCAGTTATGTTTGTCAAAACTTAACCAAATTTTATTTATATTTAATAAATTTTTTATTTATTTTTTCATAATTTTGGGTACCCGAATCCGATCCGAACCCGAATGGTACCGAACCGAATCCGAACCAAAATTTTTAAATACCTGATCGGTACCAAATTCTCTAAAACCCAAATACCCGAAACCCGAAAGTTCCGACCCGAATCCGAACCGAATACCTGAACGCCCAGCCCTATTAGAACCGTTGGAGAGTTAAGGCTCCAAGTGTGAAAGCGTCCGTATAAGAAAAGTATTCAAACAAGAAGATCCGCTTGATCCTCTGGTTTCTGGAACATGGTAAGATGTTTTTAGACTCCTCTGGATGTCTAAGAATCTCTCATGGGTGCCACGGATATGGTTGAAGTCCTCTAAACCCGTAAGGTTCCAACTAAGGAACGTCGAGAATCATTCGGTTTAGAAATTGAATAACTTTCAAACCAAAACTGATATTGGCTTTAAACAAATTCGCCACGTGTCTCTGGAGATTCAAGAATCTGGAACAAGTCGTTTCGTAGCTTAATTCTTCCTGAATTGGTCAGAATCCTCCATTAAAGGTGCATACGTCCAAATCGGAAAAGTTGCATTTCACCTGATTTGAAAAGCTCATAACTTTTCTATGTAAACTGATTTTTGGGTTATTCCATTTCGAGGCGTGCTCTAGATGAGCTAAGTGCCTAGAACAAGCTGGTTTAATGCTTAACTCCTCCTGGTTGGGTTGGTATGCTCTATAAAAGACACATGGTTTATTGTCGGATCCTATGCGGCTTGATTGGCACTGGAGCTACGGTTCAACTATTGTTCAGATGACTTCATCAGCTATGGAATATGTGTGGTGGACCAGTGGTCTCTCTTCCATCATTTACCATCCAATTTTATTTACCTCGCCTATAGCATTGGTTAATTTCTAGGTTTTAAGGTGTTGTAGATGCATAAAAGTGTAATCTGGATGGGCAATCTATTTTTTTTTTTTTTTTTGCTAAAAATGATTAGCAAATATAATTGCAAGAAGTTTTGAGAATTTTTTAACTATTGAGCGAAGAGGATGCTACAGAAGGTATCTGGGAGAAAAAGAGAGAAACAAAGTAGATAACGACTCCATTCTCATTGACCATTAATCGCATTTTTTGAGAAAAAATTGTGTAAAATCTGAAGGTACCTTATAAATTGTTAGAAACGTAAAGTTTCAATATATATGCATTTCTTCATAGTTTTAAAACTATTAGGTTTTATAGGTTCTTACAATCGTATAATTTTATACTTGTTTGTGATTCAATTAATTCCACGCTTCATAAACAGTAATAGTAAAAAAAAAAACTAGATTTGAACTCGGTATAATTAGAGACTAATGATGTTTGCTATCATTAGAGGCGGTGGCGATGGAAATTCACGATTTTTACTACCTTTCGTCTTTTCTTTATGACTAACGTCTATAACTCTCAGCAGGATATCTCCATTGCAAGAAGATTTTTGCGGTTTGAGAGGTACTACTAGATTCTTTTCGTTTGTTTGTAATTCTTAATTAGATTATTTTATTTCATCTATTCATACCATTCACGTCGAATTGGCCTTGAATCTTAGTGAGCTTATATCATATATAAGAACCTTCTTTATTATTGTATGATCAACCTCACAATGTCTATTATAGTTATGAAACAATGTCTTTAAAATGGTAAAATTGGATGGGCCCAATAATTATACATTATTCAAAACAATTATAAAACATGTTTTGTAAACCATCCTCCCTCGTCTTGGGTCCGATAAGTAAACATTATTCAAAACAATTTAAAAAATAAATTACAAAATAACCATCCGCAGCATAGCGCGGGTCACGCCCTAGTACATACTAATTACATTAAATTATAAATAATTATTTTCAAAATTTTAAAAACACAAAAAATGTTTGAGCCGATGGTCTACATAAACTCTATTAGAAATATCCTATTCACATACATTTTATGGATCTAACATAGTTAACACAAACTATGCATCTGACAACAATTCCACAACAGGTATGTATAATGTATTTTTAAAAAAATGCTCCTCATATATGTTAAGATTCTAAATAATATATTGTCGGCTGATTTCTTCAATGCAAAAATAATAGGACAATTCTCTCAGTACAAATTCGAATATATACCTCTATATATTATATATTTGCAAGATTGTAGGATGACAAAAAGAAAACGAACAAAAAGAGGCAAAATTATAGCTGCAGGAAAACCAAGGCGATGCACATTGGTTAAGACAAAATCACTCCTACCCAATAGAGGTAATTAAATTATGTACTTTACGTCACCAACAAATAAATTTACAAATTAAAAAATTAATGTTGCAGACGGCGTTGAGAATCACACATACCCATCTTACATGCCTCTCAATCAATTGCAAGTTGGTTTCTCAATTTACCCTATTGTTGGTTTCTCATGTGTTTCTCTTTTGTTTAAGATGATTTAGTTAATAATTTTTAAAAACAAAACCTAATAGTATAATTAAAATTGAAGATATATGCCCATAAATATTGGTGTATCATAACTTAATGAAAAACATTATACATGGATTTCAAAACAATATGTTTATTTATTTTTTTTATATTAGTTTTTATATGCTGGGCCACAACGGGCCGGCCCAGTAGCCCATACCCTCACAGATGGAGGTGGGGAGTCGAACTCCCGGGTGAAAGGGGCAGCACAAGGAGGTAAACCACTTGGCTATGAGTCACTTTCAAACAATATGTTTATTCAATCTTTAGTTTTGAATTATTTATAAATTCTTTGTTACTTGTCTAAAATTCCAACGTAGTACACGTTCAATACGAATTAAGGATTGCCACTACAAAAAGAATATGAAGATTTTGAAATAAATCGGATTTAGGATGGCATCAAGCTTTTGTCTCATTATCAGATTTTGAATGCTTTGATGGATTTCGATATAAAGCAGTCGAAATATGTAAATCTTGATTGGATCCTTCTCAATATGCTCCAAAGTTTGGACCATTTTCTCCATTTAATGTCACATCTCAAAGATTTTCAAAACGGAAGCAAAAGAAAACATGGTTAATTGCAGCATAAATACTCATAAAAAGGGTTAACGGCCATACTAACGAGTCAACAAAAAAATTCAAACAATCAAATGCACTTAAAAAAAATAATAATGACAATAAATTCTGATATAATAAAGCAATTACTACACATACTCTATACCATTATATAAATAGCAATATTACTTACAAAACTAACACAACAACTTTTGCAAACACTATTCACTATTATATCCACCAAAATTTCAATGGAAAATATATTATTTGCATTATATTACCAGAGAATTTCATCAACATCCCCCTCCGAAAACAACCTCCATCTCAAAATCACACGGCCACTCCGTCAAGAATCCAACATCAACATCATAATTCCATTCAACACGGATCCAATACTCCAAACAAATAACTCAACATACAGAGATTTGATCAACTACTACCTCACGTATCATGATATCGACGAAATAACATCATGTATATTGACTAATGGTTTATTAAATGTTATTCAGACAACTATAGAAACACGCCGAGAAAGCAGACCACAATACCTCTTGGTGTTTTTTGAAATTGAAGATCTCAACCCAAATGCTTCAAGAAGATTAGATGTTGACCTCATGATCGGAGATCTCGATCGAGAGCACGCAAACACTAGCTACACAAGAAGAATAAGACGATTGTTCTATATGTCTTTGCAATCTAAAGGGGCTGAACCAGATCAAAACCTTATTTTGCGATCACAAATTTCACCATAAATGTATCTCCAATTCGTTATACTATAAAATAATATGACCTTATTGTAAAGCACAATTAATATGATATGTAAGGTTCATTATCAAGGAATAAAAAAAATTCTACTCATTTCCCAAGTTTATTAGTATACACATTTTTCATATATTTTAAAGTTTTTCTGATATTGCTAAAGTTTTTTCCCTATAAAATTATGATCAAAATTAAATATAAATAAAAACAGAAAAAAAATTCAAATAAAAAACTAAGATCGAAAATAAAAACTACCAAAATTGATGAAGAAAAAAATATATAAAAACTTAAAAATTATATATTTAAAAATATAATGATACAAATCCGCACAACGCGTAGACCCTTCTCGTGTATATATATATGAGTGAGTTACGACAACTAATTAAATCATCATTATTGCGGCCTCGTGTTTTTACAAAGACAAAACCCTATGTAATCAGGCCCAAATGAAGCCCATAAATTGAGATGGATATAATGAAGTCGGCAAGATTCGCATCATCAATGATCATCGCCTGAATTCGAGAAACCTAAAACCTAAATCGAAATCGAGGGAGACGATAATAATGCTGTCCACATACTTAGCGATGGAGGCCTCCAAGAATCTTGCGTGGGAGGCCTCTAGGAAACTAGCCAAGGAATGCGGTGTAATGCTTTCATCTTTTCCCTTTTATTTTAGGAATTTGAAGAGATCCACCATTAAAATCCAAGCTTCTGCTTCTTCTTAGGTTTTCGATCTCAAGGCTTCTACTTACGGATATATGGTCGAGATCTGTAATCAACGCTTTCCTTGTCCTGCCTTGGTCTTCCTCTATGCTAAGATGGGCCTTCATCGTTACAATTTCGTCCAGGTCTGTTTTTTTCTCTCTCTCTCTCTCTTCACAAAAGCTTGGATGGTACATTCAATTTCTTCGTTTCTCTCAGGGTACAAAGTTTGAGCTGAGTCGCGTAAACAAATACGTTATGACCACTGCTTCTGCTGTTTCTTCTTACTACATCACTTTGGATGCAATTGATCCAGACTCTTCGCTTCAAACTTTCCAGACTAAAGTATCAGAAAATAGTTTTGGCAAATTTATTCTCACTTGCCATATTGCAAGAATTCGAGGTAAAATAATTTATATGGTTTTTTTGCATTATTTATTGTCGAAATCATAAATTCTGATTTAATCTTTGTATAGGGGAAACAAGAGATGGCAAAGGGTTTTTGATGATAGATAGGAGCTTGCCTAAGTGCCCGCCACAGAATCCTTTTGAAACATATTACCTGGTAAGAGGATTAAGCACACACAATTTGGCAAAGGGTTTTTGATAATCGATAGTAGGTTGCCTAAGTGCCCCACAAAGTAGTGATATATGTTTTTGTTTTTTGCTTGTTTGGTCTCCTTCATCAGGTGAAGGAATCTGAGCTGCAAGAGAATTCCTGGATTCGTCTTTATTTGGAACTTGCTGTTGCCACAACTGCTAGGAACAGGGGAGCTAAGGATTTTGGTCTCCCCAACTTGGAGATTGTAGACGTGGCCATTGATGCCAGTGATAAAGGACTCAATGCCAATTATGCAGTTTTCTACATAAGGTACAAGGACCTTGGTCACCATCTTGATCGCATTGCTACAGTTAGAAGAAGCTTTGATAAGGCTACGGGATGCTTCAGTCTCGTCGGTCAGACTCAGAGTTCAGATGTTATACCAAATAAGCGTGAGATTGCTAATGAGGATACGGGATGCTCCAGTTTTTCAAGCCTCGGAATCAGAGTTCAGAACCTCCAACTCAATCATGAAGCGGCAAATCAGCTGGCTATGAACTCGACTGATGAAGAAGCTGCAGGAGACTCAATGGAGCTTGACTCAAAGGATTGTTAAGTAGATTGGTCTTTGTGTAGGGGAAGAATGGGACTTGTGGTTTCTCTTTTCTTTACAAAGTCTAACAAAAGAGAAGTCAAAAAAAAAAACATATTATAAAATGACTAAAATAATAAAAAAATTGTAAACATCAAAAGTCTGATATAATAAAAATCTAAATTTGAAAAAGAAATTAGGTTAATCTGGTTATTTAGGTGAACCGAATATAATAAAAATTTTAAGTTAATAAATTGGCAGGATTAACTCAATGCAAAACAAATTAAATGAACTGATTAGTTCATACTCATATTTTACAAATATACACCATATATTAATATCACATAATTTTACAAATGATTTTAATTAAAATTATAAAAATACATTAATTATTAATAATAATAATAATAATCTTCTAAATTTCACATAGGAAATATATAGATTATTACCTCCACGTGACAGTATAATACGAGAAGAAGATGGCTACAAAAATCTGAATCGTCCGTGAAATAAGAAAGAAAAGAGTATTAACCCAGAATTGCCGGTGACTTTATTTTAGTCTACAAACTGCACATTCTAGTCACACTTACCAAAAGACCTTAGATTCTTTCCTTCCCCCAATTCTTCCGATTTCCTCTAACTTCTTCTCTTTTAAAACTTCTTTTTTTATTTCCATAAAATAACTTTCTTTCTATATTTTATTTTTTATTTTATCTGAGACGAGACCATCGATAAGCTTTGATCACTAGTAACACTGTAATTTCACCAAAGGTGTGGTGGCCTAGTGGTTCAAGGGAGTTGGTTTCCTTATGTTTCGGATTCAAACCTCATTTGGTACGGAGGGTTATTCTTTAAATCGGAATATCTAAAAGCTGACTTCGGATACCGGGAAGATTATGGGTCGAAGACTCAGAACTCCCACGGTTATTCTAAAAAAAAAAAAAAAAAAAANAAAAAAAAAAAAAAAAAAAACACTGTAATTTCTAGGGGTTACCGTTTACTTGATTCTGCGCGACTAACTTCTTTATTATAAATCGTTTTTGTTTCTATTTTATTTTTGGTATTTTATCGATTTCTGTCTCTCATGTGTACTTTTTGTCTTTTGTCTTTATCTTTTTGAATTTGAATAATAAAGTAAATTAATTAAAAAAAAATTTTAAATACCTGAAATCCCAACTTTACAGCAATAATATTCTAGTCATACTTTAAAAGCTACCTAGTTATTTTCAGCTGTTTTTTTTTTATGTTTCAATTTTTCTGGTTTTTCTGTTTATTAGTTCTATTTTTTCAAATATGAAAAAGTTGTAAGAAATTTCCGAGTTTTTTCTACTAAGAAAGAACCATTTTTTTTTCTACTAGGTAATTTTGTGGAAAGCGTAAAATTGTTTTGTTAGCATAGTCAAAACTTTACCATTTCTTTTTCCTTTTGTTTTCTTAAATTCTTTATATAGGAAAAAAAAACAAAGGAAACCAAATTGGCGGTAAAGTGTCATATAAAACAGGTTGTTTCTTTTTTGAAAAAGAAAACAGGTTGTTTCTGAATTTTCTTTATTTAGAAAACTCTTTTAGAATGTACGAACCATATGTATGATTACTGTTATTTCGTCACTCTGATTATTCTTCTGGTTTTAGACTCTACGTGTGGCAGACTGAAACTCTGAGTGGTTCAGTCTGGACGAAAGCCATAAAAGAAAGCTTTCTTTTTAATTTTTCATTAATTTTTTCATTTTCTCACTCGTACTCTCGTGAAAATACTATATCCACAGATATATTTATAATTTTATATAAATAAATGAAAATTGAGAGCAGAGTATGGCAAAATCTTAAAAGTGGAATGAGAACTTTCCATGTCGCAGACCTACACTTGCCGGATTTTGGTATGTATATACTATTTATTATTTTAATGTGTATTTGAACTGATAAATTTATTTATTTTGGTACCATGTGACATGTGCTTTTCATTCCAAACATGTATATAGTTTTACTTTTTAGCTAATCATGTTTTTCTTTTTAATGTTTCAGTAACATTTGAATCGATTTTTTTGAATAAATTAAAAAACTCAATTTAGTTTCAGTTAATAACATAGTAGAGTAAATTGACGCGGGGTGACGAAGATCAATTTTGGTTATATTGTGACAAAACTAATTAAGCTGATACATGTTTTAAAAAAACTATATATATGATCACCATTTTTAAACATACTAGTACTACTGATAGTGAATACTAAAATGTAAAACAAAATCTCACATATGAAATCAAGTTTGGTGCACATGTACATATTCAAATATACATTTAGAGATACGTATATAGATATATTATAATATGAGAGTGATGTTAATGGATGACACAAAGGCATGCGATTAAACAAAAGGGCTGGCTCCTAGCACAATACAATCTCCTAGTGTGCAAAGGACACATAAGCAATAATAACTTTTAAACTTAAATATGATGTTTATATTTAATTTGTTGAATTTAATTAACTAATAAGGACTATTCCGTTTGACGGGTGCGAAGACCGATTAAGCGGTCAACAGATTTTTACTCGGGGAAACAAAATCAAATTCCCCCCACCAATTTTACGAGTTTTTTTATAATTATTTTTATTTTATTTTATTTTTATATTAACAATTAGACGAAGTTATTTTTATCTTCTACGTCTCTTATGCAAGTTTTTCCTTGAAGGAAATGTCACTTTAATTTTACTTCATCTCTTTCCAGATATGATTTTAATATTAGTAAGTTGGGTCTTATAATATTCCATGAACGTACACATGCAGAAGAGAGAATTCGGGGATCTACAATAATTTCCCCACTTCTTTACAGTATCCCATTTGCTGTATTTTGTAAATTATCTTTGATTCATACGTAAATGTATGCATGTACGTAAATGTAGTTACATACGTAGACGTACGCTTAAACATGCATAAAGCCTAAAGGGATTGATACGCAACGCAAGTACATGTCTAAAAGCAGAGGGGTACTGTAGAGAGAGAGAGAGAGAGAGAGAGAATGGTCCAATGGTAATTAAGGCTAAGAGGTGATTTGCAGAGTGTGGGAATGCTGGGCTTTGAGGAGTCATGAATCGCATCAAACGAGGACGTGAGTTCCCATAATCCTAGTGGGGTTTAGAGAGAGAAGCCCGAGCTAGAGAGAGAGAGAGTTAAAATCTACTTTTAGAAAACTTATAATTAATCATTTAATTGTGATTTGTGAGTGAAAATTAGTTTGCCTCTTAGGGTTGGATTTTTCCGGTTGGAATCTTAGGTTTTGTCATACTACATGAAGATGAGACCGCCCATAATTTTTATATAGTATTTAAAAAGAGAGATTTCTATAGAAAATATTCTTAAATTTTGTTTAAATCCAATTTGCATATACAAAAATGTATGTGCGGATATTTATATGGAAAAATATATGTATGCATTTATACAATATTTCAGATATATACAAAACCGTCATGTGCCAGATCTTGTTATGACGACGTTACATACGATTCATTACAAATAACCATTCGTTTCAATATAATTATAATTTTAAAAAATGTCACTGTTTTAAATTATGTGTCACTTTGTAACTTAAATGTAAAATCACAGTAAAAATTTATGAAGTAGAACAGAATTTCAAGATTTTTTTTTTTTGTAAGAATATAATAGTATATTTAATTAGATTATCAAATTTCATGTGAAAAGTATATAAGATACCTTTTTTTTTGTCAACATAAAAAGATGTATTTATATTTAAACAAGAAGAGTAATTTAGATAATGTTGTCCTAATGGTGTCTACTGGTAGATAAGTACACGTTTCGTCATCACATCATAATTCAGATGCAAATACGAGAGAGTGTGAATATTGTAGGTGGAAAAAAAACTGTTATCCTAATCAATATGAGCCTTTAGTAATGATCGTTCACCAAAATTGAAATCCGATACTGGTCTTAAATCAACTCCTTCATATAATAATTATAAACAATGATCATATAAAGGTGCATATATAGTTATTTATATCAACATCTCTTAAAATAATATTCTAATGAGCTAAATTCCATATAATTGAAGGGTCTAGCCTCTAAACCTTAAAACTTCTCTGGCCTTCCTCTATCTTCATCTCTTACAAATATCTTCTCTTTTGTTAAAACCCTAAAATTATCAGAGTTCCCGGCTTAGAGAGAGAGAGAGAGAGAGAGAGAGAGAGAGAGAGAGAGAGAGAGAGAGAGAGAGCTTTTGGCAATATTTAAAGCAGAAGAAGATCTCTACCTATATATATACATATTCTCCAATCTTTGAAAAGTAGTCTTGATCATTGATTTCTCTTTCCCCAATCCTTGATCATTGAATCTTCCTTTCTCCTTTGATTGGCTTAGAGCTTGTTATATTGATCATACCAAAGTGGCTAGTAGCAATAAAGTGATTGATTAACCCAAACATAAAACAAACAGATTTGACTCAAAAAAAGGGAAAATGAATTCTAACAACTGGCTTGGGTTTCCTCTTTCACCAAACCACTCTTCTTTGCCTCCTCATGAATACAACCTTGGCTTGGTCAGCGACCATATGGACAACCCGTTTCAAACACAAGGTAATATCCGTATATATATATATATGCTTCTCTTTTGTGTGTATTTATATACTAAAAAAAAACAAATTGTATGTTTGAAGAGTGGAATATGATCAATCCACACGGTGGAGGAGGAGGAGGTGAAGGAGGAGAGGTTCCAAAAGTGGCCGATTTTCTCGGTGTGAGCAAACCGGACGAAAACCAATCCGACCACCTCGTAGCTTACAACGACTCAGATTACTACTTCCATACCAATAGCTTGATGCCTACCGTCCAATCAAACGACGTCGTCGTAGCTTGTGACTCCAACACTCCTAACAATACCTATGAGCTTCAAGAGAGTGCTCACAATCTACAGTCACTCACTTTGTCCATGGGGACCACCGGTGGTAATAACGCTGCCGCCAAAGCTTCGCCGTCCGAGACCACCGGCGATAACACTAGCGGTGGAGCACTAGCCGTTGTTGAGACGGCTACGCCGAGACGTGCTTTGGACACTTTCGGACAACGAACCTCAATCTATCGTGGTGTCACAAGGTTCTATATGTGACTCATTACTCACTTAATTGATTCTTTTAACGATTTTGTGATCTTAAATTGGGTTTTAATGATGAAATGTATATGTGTGGTTTTGGTTCAATTATATTTAGGCATCGATGGACCGGTCGATATGAAGCTCACCTTTGGGATAATAGTTGTAGAAGGGAAGGCCAGTCCAGGAAAGGAAGACAAGGTAAGTAATTTACTTCCACTTAATTAGGTTCTCTCTAATTTTTAATATTGATGTGGCTCATATTTACTGACTATATTTATATATTTTAATTCTTCTTTCTTTGTTCTTTGATGCGTAATATCTTGGGGCTTCAATAAAAATCTCCAGTTTACTTGGGTGAGTACATCGAATTGGATTCTTCTTTTATCATCCTCGTGGATTAATTATATTCTTTCGTTATAGGAAACTAAGTTAAAATCAAATTCGTGGTGTAGGTGGGTATGACAAAGAAGATAAAGCAGCAAGATCATATGATCTAGCTGCACTTAAGTACTGGGGTCCCTCTACTACTACTAATTTCCCGGTATGTTTCATATTTTCTTGCGATAAAACTCATGATTGTTAAATATTAATCATGTATGTTTCCACTCTTTGGTTCATTAATATATATCAGATTACTAACTACGAAAAAGAAGTAGAGGAAATGAAGCATATGACAAGACAAGAGTTCGTGGCTGCAATTAGAAGGTGTTGTGTTTGTGTTTTCCCAATGGGAAATCGAAACTTCTCTAATCTAATAACATCTTTATATATGCGTTAATCACAGGAAAAGTAGCGGATTCTCGAGAGGCGCTTCAATGTATCGAGGAGTTACAAGGTTTATTAATTATATATGTAGATATTCACATACTTAGTCTTATGAGAAGCATATACTAAACATATATATTTACTTGTCATATATATATATACAGGCATCACCAACATGGAAGATGGCAAGCACGGATCGGCCGAGTCGCCGGAAACAAAGACCTCTACTTGGGAACTTTTAGTAAGTAGTTATTAGATTTTGACTGCGTTTGGTACACAAACAAAAAGAGTCGTTTCAAACTATTGACAGGTTCTGTACAAACTTTAATTCAAAGTGAAGTTAATCGTGTAGAAAAAAAAAACCCTTATTGATTTACATACTAAATTAAGAAATAACTTTAGAATCGGCAAGTCTTAAGAGACGGTCCTGAAAACCATTATTTTGCTTTAACGATATGATTTGTTCTGTTTAGGCACTGAGGAAGAAGCAGCAGAAGCTTATGATATCGCCGCGATAAAGTTCAGAGGGCTTAACGCAGTGACCAACTTCGAGATCAACCGGTACGACGTGAAAGCCATCCTAGAGAGCAGCACTCTTCCCATAGGAGGAGGCGCGGCTAAGAGGCTCAAAGAAGCTCAGGCTCTTGAATCTTCAAGAAAACGCGAGGCCGAGATGATCGCCCTTGGCTCAAGTTTCCAATACGGTGGTGGCTCGAGCTCAGGCTCTGGCTCGAGCTCATCAAGGCTTCAACTTCAACCTTACCCTCTAAGCATTCAACAACCATTAGAGCCTTTTCTATCTCTTCAAAACAATGACATCTCCCATTACAACAACAACAATGCTCATGATGCCTCATCTTTTAATCACCATAGCTATATCCAGACGCAGCTTCATCTTCACCAACAAACCAACAATTACTTGCAGCAACAATCGAGCCAGAACTCACAGCAGCTCTACAACGCGTATCTACATAGCAATCCGGCTCTGCTTCATGGCCTAGTTTCCACCTCTATCGTTGACAACAATAACAACAATGGAGGCTCTAGTGGGAGCTACAACACTGCAGCATTTCTTGGTAACCACGGCATTGGTATTGGATCGAGCTCCACCGTTGGATCGACCGAGGAGTTTTCAACTGTTAAAACAGATTACGATATGCCTTCGAGTGATGGCACCGGAGGGTATGGTGGCTGGACCGGTGAGTCTGTTCAGGGGTCGAATCCTGGTGGTGTTTTCACCATGTGGAATGAGTGAAAAGGGATTTGTTTCTTGCGTCGAAAGGAAAGAGGTCTGAATTAGTAACTATTTTTATCATTATTCTGATTTTGTTTTTTAGCTTGTCTTGGAAGTAATAGGATCAATTTAGAAGGGACTTTTGGTAGAAGAATTTAGATAACGCAACGGGTTCTTTTAAAATTGACGGCGAAGGTGACGATTCTCAGACGGTGGTTAAATGGTTCTTGAGGGTTAGGGTTTTATGGGTCCTCAATTAAGTTTAAGAGTACCCAAGTTTTGTTTAAAGCTAACCCTTTTGACTAATTTCCAAACTTGTAATTCGTTTATAAAGATTTATATTTTCTCTAGTTCTTATTCTATAATCTACACCAAAGCGAGCCGACAAAAAAAGTCAATAATTTAGTAATACAGTTTGTTATTTTTTTTTCTAGAAAGCATTAACCATTTCAACGATAAATATCATGTAATTTTTTATCGAACTACTTGTACAGAATCCAAAATAACAACCATTTTCTTGATATTTTAATACCACCACTTTAGAAAGCATACTATTTAGAGCCTCAATAAGCAAAGAAGAGAAATTTATAAATGCAAACAAAAAAGGCAAAGCCGGCCCAATATATATACTTTATAAGAAGTGCAATCCAAAAAACATCTTAAAAGTTAGTGGGAACCCTCTTATTAAGAAAGCAATTCCAACGAATTATACACTTATATAAACATAGTTAAGCTTAATTGAGATCTTAACATTAACATTGAGTACAAAGAACACAAACATTAAAAATGGTGTCCCAAGGTCTTTCCTTCACCCTAGTTTTTCTCTTGGCAACTCTAGTCTCACTTGGTGAAGCCAATAACAACCGTAAACTCATGCAATATCCCACTAACAACCAACCACAACATTCTCCTCTTCCATCTCCGGTCTATTCTCCCCCGGCCGATCTTCCTCCTCCTCCGGCGGATCTTCCTTCTCCTCCATCTCCGGCTGATCTTCCTCCTCCTCCTGCTGATCTTCCTTCTCCTCCATCTCCGGCTGATCTTCCTCCTCCTCCATCTCCGGTCTATTCTCCTCCGGCTGATCTTCCTCCTCCTCCTACTCCGATCTATCCCCCTCCCGTTGATCTTCCTCTTCCTCCTACTCCGGTCTTTCCTCCTCCGGTTGATCTTCCTCCTCCCCAAGCTTACCAAGCCTTCTATTATAGGAAATCTCCACCACCACCACCTTCCGGCAAACCATGGTGGTGGCTGTTGTGAAGCGTTAAGACATAAGTGCATTAAATATGTAATGTCTTTGATGTCTCTCAATTTCCCTGAGGTTTCATCAATATATTTCAATCACGATTTTTCTTCTTTTTTTTGCTCTTTTGTATAGTGATTGAAGTTTGATCCATCATCCATGCATTAAAAGTTTATTTAACCTTTTGGTTGTATTTTATTGATTCTTTTCAATTTGTGATAGTTTCAAATTTTATCGGCTAAATTTGTTACTCTTAAGAATCACAAAATTCCAATTCCAACTAATTGGCAATAGTAAATCGACGATGTTTTTTCATATATTATGTTACATCCACCTTCATTTTCAATGCGGAAAATTATACCATTCTATAAGAGATATACATACATCCACCATTTTTCTTTACACCAAAACAAAAAAATATATCACCAAACTCAAATAAATAAAAAATAAAAACCGGACCAAACTAATTAATACTCTGTTTCACAATAAATATTGTTTTAGATTATTTTTGTATAGAAAAAAAAATTGTTTTTAATATTTTAATGTAAGTTCTGACTAGAAAATATCTATTTTTCCATATTTACAATTTATTTTAAAATATAAATAGAACATAAATCCAAGACTCAGTTTGTATTTTAAGTATAATTAAAAATCTAACTTGTTTTTTTAACCAGTGTAAAAAAATATCAAAACTGCATTTATTTTGATTTTTTTGCTTTAGTACTTTTTTTTTAAAAAGCATTGATCCTAACCGAACGAAACCGTGCTTGAACGGCTTTGCCTAGTAAATTTTTTTTTTTCCTCGTAAATTATAAATATATTTTTTGGGAAAACTGGCCATCAACATACGCACACGTCGTAGCCGATTCATAGCAGAAACGGTGTAAATTTTATAGTCGTTTTAGGGGTCGAATCCTGGTGTGGTGTTTTGTGGAATGAGTGAAAAGGAATCTGTTTCTTGCTGGTCGGAATAGTAACTATTTATCAATTTTTTTTTTTTTNATTTTTTTTTTTTTTTTTTAAACTATTTATCATTATTTTTACATTCTTTTGGTTTATTATCTTGGAAAATAATATGATCCGTTTAATTAGAACGAACTTTTGGCAGAAGAATTTAGGTACGGTTTGACGGAGAAGGCGATGATTCTCAGACGGTACGGTTTAATGGTTCTTGAGGGTTAGGGCTTTTATGGGTACTCAATTAAGTTTAATTGTTCCCAAGTTTTGTTTAAAGCAAACCCTTTTGACGAATTCGTTTATGAAAATTTATATTTTTTTTAATCTTTCAAAGAGAGCCAACTAAAAGAAGAAAATCAATAATTAGTGAAAACACGCTGTAAATTTGTTTAGAAAGCATTAATGAAAAAAAAAAAAAAAGACGACCTTTTTCTATTGGTACATAACATTACTTTAGAAAGTTTACTGTTTAGAGGGAGGCCTCAATGGTAAAGAAGAGAAACTTAATGTAAACAAGAAAGCAGAGCCGGCTAAATATATAAGAAAAACAATCCAAAAACATATATTAAAAAGTTAGTGGTAACCCTCCAATTAAGAGAGATTCCAATGCATATAAACATAGTTAAGTCTAATTAGGATCTTAACATTAACATTGAGTATACGCAGAGCACAAGCATTAATTTAAAATGGTGTCTAAAGGCGTTTCCTTCACCCTAGTTTTTCTCTTGGCAATCCTAAACATCGCACTTGGTGAAGCCAATAACAACCGTAAGCTCCTGCATTCTCACACTAACCACCAACCGCTACATTCTCCTCTTCCATCTCTGGTCTATGCTCCTGATCCGCTTGATCATCTTCCTGTTCCTAAAGGTTACAATGCCTTCTTTTATAGGAAATCTCCATCAACACCTTCCCGCAAACCATGGTGGTGGTTGTTGTGAGCGTGTTAAGACTTAAGACATTGTCTTGTTAATTAAGGAATGTCTTTTTACAACTTTAAGAGTGCATTAATTATGTGTTGTCTTTGATGTCTCTTAATCAACATTAAGATTACAACAATGTCTTTTTAGCATTGTTTTTTTNCATTTTTTTTTTTTTTTTTTTGGCAATTTTGTAGTGCATGAGTTAAGTTCGATCCATGCATTAACGATTTAGTATTTACCATTTTTTACTGCATTGTATTGATTTATGATAATTTCAAATTTTTTGACTAAACATAATTTCGCATATCTTCGTTAATCGACTGAGAAATAATAAAAACATCGAGCACCTGTGCTGTATACAACAAAGAAAACCAAATTCAAAAAGATAAATTTGTAGTTAATTAATACTAGATTTTCATGAATCATTTGATTTTAAACTAGTAAATCATTTGAATCATTTTTTCCTGGCGTTTACAAAAATGTAACGAATTCTTGCCGTAATTGATGATTGGATACAAAAAAAAAAAAAAANAATTGAAAAAAAAAAAAAAAAAAAAAAAAAAAAATTTAACTTGAATTAGTTCTAAATGTAAAACTTCTAAACAATGATTCAAAACCGAACCAAACCGTGATTGTACGTCTTTTAGTAAATTACAAAAATAACTAAAAGCAAAATACTACTAGTATTTTTTAGAAAACCAAAATGTGGGCCATTAACTTACGCACACGTCATAGCAGCGTATACAGAGACAAGTAGAGAACAGTGAAGCCGAAAAGCTCAAATCTTTAACGCTCATTTTTTTCAACTCTGCTGGATCTCCCCACCAATCACACTTTTTCGGAGTGTAAGTTTTCTGGGGTTTCTGTCGATTTTGGTTACTCGAATGTCGAAATCGATTTCCTCTATTTTTCCTGCGATTTTTTTTGTCTACTCGTGTGATGTTTTTTTTTTTTTATTATTGGTAAGGACGGATCGATTAAGGCGTCTCGAGCAAAAAATGTGAGTTGATTGTTTGATTTTTTTCTTCATTGTTGGGTTTATTTAGTGTTCAGTATTAAGAGAGTTTGGCGAGACAAAAGTAGGATGCAATGACGAAGAAACGATATAAGCTCCTTGGTAAATTTTGGTCTCTCATGTAAATTTGATATCTTTCATTTCTCAATTCTCTGTTTGCATGTGGTTTTGTACGATTAATGTGTAGGAAGTTTGAACTGATGCATAGTGTACTAAATTTGTAGCTGCTTTGCAGTATTTGGATGAATTCGCTTATGCAGTAATTTGCCTAATTACAAGTGTAATTTTGTGGATTTAGATAGAGTCATGCAAGGTAGCTTAGATATTGCAGTCCAATGAGAGTAGCTTATTGTTGGAACATAGTTTTTAGTAGTCTCATTTTCTGTTGATGTTCTTAGGCTTCCATGTTGGCAGATCCCTTTAATGCTTATTTGGCGATTCTCTGTTTTCTAGATCTCAAACCATGTGAGAGGTTTCAATGCCGGTTTGGTTTATAGCCTTATAGGATGTGACATGTGAGAGATCATGTACAAGGTATGTGCTTGGCGTTTTTGTGAGAAGTATATGTTCATTTCCTTACCTTTGGTCATGTATAAGGTATGTGCTTGGCGTTTTGGTGAGACGTATTTGTTTCTGAGACGTTGGTGGTTGCAAGAACTTACTTCTTCTTCGTTTATGTGAGTGTATAACTGAGTCTGATGATGCAGTGATGGACCATGATAAGACAGGATGTCAAAGCCAACCTGAATATCCTAAGCTGTGTATCAACAGTTGTGGTTTCTTCGGAATCCTTGCTACAATGAACATGTATTTAAAGTGTCACAAGACTATGGTGTTTCAGCACAAACAAGGAGCTAAGTTTGTTTCTGCAGTGGCTGGATCACAAACCGTGTCTGCGGTCACATTAGTGGATGTGGAAACCAAATCCGTGGAGCCAATGGTCGTCTGATACCGCCATCTTCTTATGCCACTGACACATCTCTTCTGCGGGTCACACCGCTATGCAGACAAACACGATTGCTCTTTCAATTACCATGCCACTGCACAGGAAGCCATAGCTAAAGCAACCAGTTGTGAAAGCAGAGAAGCTTAACAAAATCTAAATAAAGGCCCCAACACCAAAACACCCATCAAAGTATCATCTTGTATCCTCTTGTTAAAGATGAGTCTAAAGCTTCCATCTCTTCAATACTGTGGTGTTAAATGCTATCTATTCTGTTACTGCAGAGAAAATCCTTTACTAATGCCAATTGTCTTTGATGTTCTCGAGTCTTCATATGAACAATGCAGGTCGCTTCTAAACCTTTTAGATATCCAAATATTTAGTCAAAATGTATATATTATGAGAGAGTCATTTCAAATATGTGACTGTCTATATAGTATTTTATTATTTGGTTGTTGTAACTTCTAACCAAAAGAGTTAAGATATGGTCCAACCAAAACGTTAAGAGGGGATCTTGAGACTGTACAGATTTTCTTTGGTTGGTAAAACAATTATGTAACACAAGTCATGAAATTCACATTTGGGTCAAATAAATAACACTCAGAATCTATTTTCTATAAACTCTTAACGACCCAAAGGATGATAATAAAACAAAATGTAAACTCAGAGAATGTTTTTTCTCTAAAAGTGTAAAAGTGTGAAAGAGACATATCAACAATAATAATAAAAAAGCAATATATGTGATAATAACAACAAACATGTCAACAACAACAGTCTGAAATCTCAAGCAAATTGCTTTGGTCATCTTACCTGTCAATTTAATTGTTCTTTCTCTCTTTTATTTTTTTTATTTTGTTTTCATTTAAATAATTTTCCCTCACTTTCTCTGACATTTCTTTGCTTCATCTTCAAATCTTCCCTCTCCATCTTGTTCAAAAAAAGGAAACTTTCTTCTTCACGATATTTCAAAATCAAAATTTGGTTAAAGGGTCCCAGTTTTTTTTTTCTCTTCTTGCCTGATTCTTTAATTCTTGATTCTCATAGAATTTAATCCTCATGGCTTTTATATGAATCCTCTGAAGCTTACAGGCTCCATTGAACAGTAATATCTTGTGAAAGTTTGATCCTTTAAAAACCGACAGAGGAAGATCCCAGATGGCAAACAAAATGAGCGAAACAGCTTCGAAGATGGATGATTATGAAGTCGTGGAACAGATCGGAAGAGGCGCTTTCGGTTCTGCGTTTCTTGTAATTCACAAGTCCGAGAGACAGAAGTGAGTTCAAAGAAATAGAAAAAGACCTGAATTTTTGCAGTTTTGTCTTTATTTGCTGTTCTGATCTGGTTTGAGACCAAATCTATGGCTTGTTCTCTGCAGGTATGTAGTGAAGAAGATTCGTTTGGCTAAACAGACAGAGAGATGTAAGCTTGCTGCGATCCAAGAGGTTAATTACATTACCAAGCTTTTTAACTTGTGAATCTTGATTAATGAATATATCCAACGATGATTTCTTGAAAAATCAAAACGTGTTTTTTGTTGTCTCTCTCTCTTATGAATGCAGATGGGTTTGATATCAAAGCTTAAGAGTCCTTATATTGTGGAGTACAAAGATTCATGGGTAGAAAAGGTGATATATTCTTCTTCAAATCTCGTTTCGCATTGACTAATCAAGCGCAAATCTCGCAGAACATTCTTAACTATTTTGAAGGGATTTTTGCAGGATTGTGTATGCATTGTAACTAGTTATTGTGAGGGTGGAGACATGTAAGGCAAATCATTTCACATTCCAGTTTTATGTTTCTTTGGTTATTCTCTGGTGGTTTCTTTAACTGATTCTGATGAATGCAGGACTCAAATGATAAAGAAAGCTAGAGGAACATTCGCGTCCGAAGAAGTTAGCAATCATTAAGGAATCTGTTTGGTATTAGACAAGTAATGAATCGATAGTGAATCTAACTTAGGATTATCTCTTCTTCTCTGTAGAAACTCTGCAGATGGATGGTGCAGCTATTGTTGGCTATAGATTACCTCCATAACAATCGAGTTCTTCACCGTGATCTTAAGGTAAATTACCTTCTATTACTCTCTATGCTTGCTTCTTTTGCTTCAATGGAACAGAGGATCTATTAACACTACAAATCAAATTTTCCAGTGCTCCAACATATTCCTCACCAAAGAAAACGAGATTCGATTAGGTAAAGAAATCAGATGCAAAATCCTCTCTTTTAAAACCTCTTAAGAAGCTGTTTTAGATCCTCTGCCTTAAAATTGTCTATCTTTTTTTAGGTGACTTTGGCCTTGCAAAACTTCTAGGCAAAGAAGACCTTGCTTCCTCGGTAATGCTCATAATCTACTTTGGGATTTAGAGCTTTTCGTTGAAGTTTTTCTGAATCTTTTTTATTTGTTATTTTGTAGATTGTGGGAACACCAAACTACATGTGCCCTGAACTTCTTGCAGATATACCTTATGGCTACAAATCTGATATTTGGTCTTTAGGTTTAATATCTTCCTTAACTTACATAATCCCCAAAACTTCTGGTTTCTTCGATTATACTGTTCTTGGTTTCTCATAAAGATTTTGGTTTTACAGGTTGCTGTATGTTTGAAGTAGCTGCACATCAACCGGCATTCAAGGCTCCTGTAAGAACTTTTTTTCCCATTTCGACGTGTTAACTCTGAAATTTCTTTCGAGCTTCTGAAAATTCTGTTTCTTGGAAACAGGACATGGCTGGACTCATCAACAAGATTAACCGCTCTTCGCTTTCTCCTCTCCCGGTCATGTATTCCTCTTCATTGTAAGTATACATACACATTTAATTTAGTTTACTGTAAACAAGCTTTGAGTGTTAATGAATTTCTAATATGATTTTCAGAAAAAGACTGATCAAAAGTATGTTGCGAAAGAACCCTGAACATAGACCAACTGTGAGTTGATGAGTTCCATTAGTTTCTTCTTTTTCGTCCTTTCTTTCGTGGTTTCTTCTAACTTTTATAACTGTAAAAATGTTCTTTATAGGCTGCAGAATTGTTAAGACATCCTCACTTACAGCCATATCTTGCACAATGCCAAAATTTGTCTCCAGTTTTCAAACCGGTTGTGTCCAAATCAGAACACAACACCTACGAAAACAGAACAGGCGAGACCCGTCTGCCCCCAAGGACGGGCACTGCCAAATCCGCAAGAACACCCATTAAACATCATCAAGCACTAACAGAAGAAGCAGAGGAAAGAGAGAAGATAGACAAAAATACGGGTTCTAGTTCAAAAGAGAAAGAGAGACCAGCAAAGAGCCAAGAACTGTCATTGATTAGCACATTAACGCTACTACGCGAATTTCAGAAGAAGAGCCCGAGAAGCGAGGAGAGAGCAGAAGCACTGGAGTCTTTGCTGGAGCTTTGTGCAGGTTTACTTAGGCAAGAGAAGTTCGATGAGCTTGAAGGAGTCTTGAAACCTTTTGGTGATGAAGCAGTTTCATCAAGAGAAACCGCGATTTGGCTTACCAAAAGTCTCATGAATGTAAAGAGAAAGCAAAACGATGATGAAACCAATCCTTAAAAAGAAACACTAACCACGAGTTTTTCGTGTAACCATTTTGTGTATTAAAGACATTAATCGAAAAGCAATGAAGTTACTGATCCGATTCATAAAATATAGAATAATGTTATTATTATCATACTCATAAATATTAGTGTAATAACTTACACAAGGAGATAGTAAATCAAAATGGGTTATTTGACAAAATTATTTTCCATAGATTCTAAGGAACAAATCAGAACAAAAAAGAGTTTGCCATATATCTCTTAGAAGCCCTCCTCAATATGTCTTTTTTACTGCAAGAGAAGAGCCAAGAAGGCGGAGAGTGATGCAGCAACGATGGACCCAACCACCGGAAAAGCCACAGTGGCGGAGGAAGCACCTGGTGCTGGTGCCGGAGACTCCATGGTAGCCGCCGTGGCCGAGCTCACTAGCACGGCCGAGATAAAGAGGGCCACAAAGAAGTTGTTGACGTTCCTCATCTCCATTTTAGCTTCTGATATTATATATTTTGTGATTTTTTTTTCTTTTTTTGTGTTTTTTTGTTTGTTTTTGATGTGATGCCTTGAAGGTGAAGGTGGTGAACGTATTTATACTAAATAAAATGTGGAAGGAGAAAAAGAGACTTTTAAGGTCTGCCATTGATTAGCAAGACAGGAGAATTCAAAGAATTTTCTAATTTTTGTTGCTAAAATTTAGGAATTGGTAAATGGCAAAATAACTAGAGCGGTAACTTTTCTAAGAAAGTTGAATTGGTCTCGAATATAAAAGAAAGACCCTTTTTTAAGTAAAACCATTTTTGGTCCACAGATGATCACATGAAATAAATAATTCTTTGTAGTATTACCCAAATTATTATTTTAAAAAATGAGTGACATTTGCCAAAAATTGAGCGACCTAGTAAGATCGAATTATGTGAAAAACTCTGGAGTCTACTGATATATATTAAAAAAAGATTATTCCTTTGCATTAAAATGAATACTCATTTGTTTACAGATTTCACTGTCTTTACAGATACAAAGAGACTATACTCCAGAGACTGATTTCTGTCTTTGAGGAGGCAATTATTGCACATGACATCATTAAAACCTTACAAGCTCATTGTATCAACTCATTGTATCAGGCAAACTCAGCTCCAGAAAGTAAAGACTGCAAAAACAGAGACAAACATATCATCAAAATCATAAACTACGACAGATTAGATACATCACACAAGTTTCACCACCAATTTCTTGTCTATTATTTTGACGAATGGTTAAAAAGAAACCGTTTTCTAACGACTAGGGTGAATCTTATTTAAGGGACTTAGGATGCATCCGCTATTTCAAAGCCTCAGTTTTCGGATTTGCGTTTTTACCTTGCAGACATACAGGCCATGCCAACAAACACAGCCTTCACAGCTTGTTTTTGTCCAGCATAATCAAATGCCAAAGGAAGCATTTCGTGCAACGTTAGGAAAGCCATGATTCCACCAACTGCATCAATCAAATAACAGGTTTTTGTATTGATTCGTTTTAAGTCCAACGATTTTAATATAAAGTATCTATTTGCTGCAGAGTTCCTACTTACCTGCTCCCAACAAGCCTTCAAGGATTTCTGGACTTAAGCTGCTTGGGAATAGATAGGCTGCATCGTAAGGAAGTTGGATCAAAGCAGAATTTATGATATTCTCTCAAAACTCTTAAGAGAACAGGTATTTGTACTGAAGAAGCAACTTAAGCAAAGACACCGATACAACTTACCCACGATAATTACACCTAGAGGCTCAGCCAAACCAGAGAGTGTTGCCAATTTGAATGCCTGCCATTTGCTGGTACATGCATAATATCGGGTATATAACAAACTGAATACATCCTATCCTAATATACAGCGTGGATAGAAGAACTAATGTGAATCCATATGCAACCATGTCCGTACCTCTCTGTTGCAAAATAAATAGGTAGTGCAACCGCAACACCCTGAAAATATCACACCAGAGCAGCAAGAAATGCATGTCAAATCAGAGAAATTTAAATCTGGTTGTTTACTTGTTTTTGAGATTAGTTTATAGTGACAACAGACAGTCAGACAGGAAACACAGCAAAAAAATAAGACATGATACTTTTTTCTTGGTTTTTTTTAATAAGATGAGCTTGGTAAGTCGGTAGATATGACAGCCTTCAAAAATTTCTAGTGGTTACAGAATCTGTACCTCGGGAATGTTGTGTAAAGCGATTGCCAAAGCCAGATTAACACCAACTCGCATGCCCTGTGAAGTAGAATCAAACAAGCAAAGATTGATATTAATACGTTAATGATGCAGGTCATCAGAGAGCATAGAGAGAATAATTTGTCAGAATGCATGATCTCTGAATTTTTTTGTTCATCATGATCCTTAATCCTCACCTTAATTGATCCGAGAAATACCGCCATTCCTTCTGGGAAATTGTGCAAGCTTATGCCTATAGTTCAAAGCGGAAAAGATAAGAAATACATGAAGAGTTAGATAAACATTAAAGCTAGCATTAAATAAAGAAAATTTTATAGAAGTCGTACTTCCCGACTGAACAAACACACAGATCATTAGGTCTTTCACATTATTGTGCTGTAATATATTGACTAGTTTGCTAAATATGAAGAGTTCAAATTTCTAGGTCCACATTGATGCAATGTTTTTGAGGAGTCATTGTAGAAACACCTAGCCAACATATTACAGAATAAACTAAATGCACCCGAAACTCGAACGACTAAAGATTAACAAATTAAAGAGATTAAAGTGAAAGTTAGTATACCAATAGCTGTAATAATTCCACTATATAAGACTTGCCGGCGATGCTTCGTCACCATGTCCTTACCTCCCTCGTCTCCCTTTTTCTGTTATCAACAAATACGACAAACTTTCATGATATTATAGAACCACAACATTTCCGGCAGAAAGCCTTCGGAGAAAACTGTTAAAAAAAACACTCTTGCCTTTCTTCTTTTTACGTCAGTAGAAGGACCAACTGTTGGTTCCGGTATGAATTTGGCAATACACGCAAAGAATATCACGCCACCGAAAAACTGCATCACTAGAAAACTATATTACTTTCAGTGTGAAAAAACGAACATAATTTTGGTATAACAAAACCACTGAGGTACAAGATGGACAGAAGCACTAACCCAGAGATTGCCTTTTAAGAACCCAATAGAGTTTATAGCATTATGAGCCAAATCCAGGAACGATATGCTCAACATCAGACCTGCAGCAAAACCCTGTAAAACGAACTTAAAATCATCAGATGAATAACCTACAATATGGATCAAATTTTCCCAAGTGAAAAGCTTTGTAGAAAAGAATGTTGGTACGAGAACACAAATTCTAGTTACTACCCTATAAAACTTGACGACAATAGAATATAGCAAAGAAGATAAAGTAAAATAAGACTGTAGCAATTAATGAAACTCCACTATTGGCTCTATAAAACTATGGGAGCCCTGCTTTACCAGAAATTGACCAATATTACAAAACTGAAGGCCTCCTCTATGCTATTTGAGAGGATAGGGAATACAAGTTTGGGACTTTAGAATGGATTAGATCAAGCGTCACCTGTAGAAGTCCAAGCATCTTCATATTGGGAGTCTCACTAAGAACTACGAAAAGCGCACCTACGGAAGTAACATGAAACTTAATCAAATTGAAGAAAATCATATGAAATTTACACAATCGAAAACAATGAATCCTGATTCTAAGACCAGACACTTATCTGACACATCTGAAATTCAACAAACACCTCCAGAAAATACAATTCCTGGATACAAACCAAAGGCTTTGGAGTTTAAGAAAAAAGTAGACATAGCTACATTGACCCACCTAAAGAAGTACTTAAGCCCCCCACGAGGGATAGTCCAAGCGGCACGGGCATCTGGGAATCCATCGATTTATCTGACAGGAGAAATTGACCCACCCCAAAAAAAACCCAGCAAGATTTATCGCTCCTTGGTATAAACAAAACGCAACCAAATCCTAGGTAAATTCCTAAGTCGACTTGAGAAATGGAGAAGACGAAGAAAGATGTATATAAAGACGGAGACGAGGAGAATATCTAAACCCGAAGGAAGAGATAGTTTTGGGGGTTAATCGATAGAAAGTGGAAACTCAAAACCCTAATCCATAGCTTTTGTCTTTCAAATTCTTAGCCTAGTGAGCATATTATGCCTGACCTTGCGTGCGTCTCGTTTTCTACCTAACCTTCCATCATCTTTCTCGTTTCCCTGTCCCCTGGTTTATGTTGACCCGAATTCTGTCGGGTCGACGTTACCCGGAGCACCACCATCCACCAACGGGTAAAACCGTAAAACCAATTTAATTTGGAAAATTTAGCAAAACTTCATAAAATTTTAGTTGAAATACGGAAAGCATCAAAAACTTTGAATTGGTTAAATCAAGTCCCTTAGCTTAGCTGTAGAAACTTATAAATGTATATAAAATAATTGAATTCAAGTGAAAAAAAAAATTAATACATTATGAAATCTATCGGAGTTACTTCAAACTAGGTGAGAATTCTTGATATTACTTTCATATTTTAAAATTTTATTTATTTTTATTCTTTTTATCGTCAATTACACATTTGGCTCATACTAGTTTTCAATTGGTTGTATATATATACAATGATAGGTGTTTAAGACTAAGAATCTGTCTCCGATTTTCCAGATAAGCAAGTCATCTAAATTTGCTAGAGAACAAAGATAAACGTATGTTATGATCTCATATCGGAAATCAAAATAATATATGAAAGACATATATCAATTGTTCTCTAAGATTTTTTTTAAGATATTTTCGTAACTTGTATTACTAAAAAGGCTACTACTCAAAGTTTTGATAGATCTGATCATTTTTCAAAATACTTGATTTTTGGTATATCTTCAGCAAATTTCTCTACTCTAAATCTAGAGTTTTTGACATACAAGAGTACTAATGCAGATGGAATTCTGCAAAATGTGAGCCCCTTACATCTACGTGTAAGAATAAAACAAAGCAATTTAGATTAACCATATGGAATAAGACACTTTCTTAATTAGAAACTTTAACGTGGAAGACCTCATAAAACAGTAAAAGATCCTACTATTCCCACAAATAATGATCCCAACAACAACAAAAAACACGATCATTCTTGCTGCTCGGCATCAGAAGCGGCCTCCTCG
This sequence comes from Kernera saxatilis, assembly GCA_900406395.1. Lineage (NCBI taxonomy): Eukaryota > Viridiplantae > Streptophyta > Magnoliopsida > Brassicales > Brassicaceae > Kernera > Kernera saxatilis. The sequence goes on along the minus strand of OVAY01000904.1, from coordinate 12,475 downwards.
TCCTCATGATCGCCGAAGCAATCAATGCCAAAACAAGGGACATGACCATTCCCAAAGGCCTTGACGTGGTCCTTAAGCGACCTCTTGTGCTTGAAATCCGAGCCACATGAGCAATACCAAAGCTTCCCACAGTTCTTCTCGTGCGTCCTCCAGTCTCCTTTCACGGCAAAAGCCTTTCCACACCTACGACAAGCAAAGGGCCTCACACCGTGTTTCCGCTTGAAATGTGTCTGAAGTGTACGGAAGTCCTTGAGCGGCCTTGCCCTCGGGTGTTCTATGTTGTTCTTACAGCCCGGTGCGCAGCAGTAGCAAGGCAGCCTCAGCATCGCCGTTGGTTGTGTCCCTCTCAGTGACTCCGGTCCTTTTCTGTATTGTGAGCCATGTCCCCACATGTGCATCTAATAATTAACATTTCATCATAAATTAGGACATGTGTAATGTTAAACCGATTGTTTGTTTTTATAACCAAAAAAAAGATTTCAGATAAATTCCAAACTAATCTTGACATATGCAACCGTAACACCGTAAATTTCTGCAATGACCAAAGAGATCAGTGGAATATCTTAATATTCTGTACTAAGGCTTTGCAGAAAGTTCATACACTTTAAGATATTTATCAGTTAATTCTTGTTAGTCTAGGCAAATTATTGTATAAATGTGCAGTTTTTACTTATTATTAATTCATGTGGTGTTAGATCATTTTCTCTTATGCAATAATATACTTGCACAAAACTGTGGATGAGATAGATCTAAACCTGTATGATTGTTTTTAGGGTTAATAGGGAAAAAATATCATATAATAAGTCTATGTAATGTGAAGACTCAAAGAGTACAAAATAATCTGCAAGGCATGTATCTTCCTCTTTCTCTTTTACTTTTTAGGGTAATGAGTGTTGTGTAGTAGAACTGCGCAAAGATCAAGAGAGAACAAAAATAGAAGAGGAAGACTAATCATATTTTAGGGTTAGAAAGAGAGTCCGAAAAAGACTGTTGGTTAAAGAAGATCTTCTTGATTTTAAACCCATTGATTGAGTTTAGTTGATCTTCTCATAGCCATCAATCAATGCATCGTACAGCTGATGACTTGTACCATCAAATGAAAAGTTATTCTCGAGTTATAGCAGTAACAATTATTATGAAAAAGTCGTAGTGTGTGCTAGAGATTTTCTCATGACGAAGATTTGAGAAAAATGACGAGAATTATTATTTATAAGAAAAAAATAATAAGAGTAAATAAATGAAGAACCATTTTTCAAGAACAAAAAGTCAAATCTTGAAAATCTTTTTTAGGGAATGTAGGAACTAATTAGAGTTAGGTTTATTGGATGAATATATCTTTACCTGCATGTTGTTGTATCTGTTGAAGGTCTTGAAGCAGAGAGGGCAAGAGAACTGTGTAGGACCCATCAGAATCTGAGAAGGAGTAGGGATCCAATAGTGATGATGATGATTACCCCTTTGTACACCACCATGACCATCATCATGATCAGAAGCAAATGTAACTTCTACTCCTTGATCTTGATGACGATCTTGACGATGCTCTTGGTCGGTAGAATCAGGGATGACATCGCTGCTGCTGCTCCCACCACCACCGTAGGCAATAGCGTCGCCTCCGAGGTTTGGTAACCCTAGATGAAGATCCACGGTTACATCATGATGATGAGTTTCTTGGGATTGATCAAGATCATGATCGAGACAGTTTGAATTAGAAGAAGTTTCGGTCATCTCCATGAAATAGTATTCATGATGATGAACAATAGGTTCTTGATCCTTATGAATGGGGCTTAAGCTAAGGAGAGGAAGAGCTTCTCGAAGTGGAGGAGAGTCAGGTGAAGTAGAATTAGGGTTTGTGCTTGTGGTATTGTGAGGGTAATAGAAGCTGCCATGAGAGTTGTAGATGTGTGAGAGAGAAGTGGAATAGTTGAAGCTATAGTCATAGTAGTCGACATATCCATTGTTGAAGATATAAGCTGGATCAGACATTGCTTTGAGGAGAAGAGAGAGAGATTAAGAAGAAGGCACGATATCTCTAGATGATGTGGTTTGTGTTAAAAGAGCAAAGAAAGCTAGATATGCATGTATATATATATATATATATATTAATATGTGGGTGTGTTTATGAATGAATACAGACATGTGTGTATATATAAGGTTCGAGATGTGACAAAGCGGTGGTAAATGGCGTATGATAATTGATAGAAAAAGGTACGGAGAAGATAGTAGGGAGAAAAGAAACAAGGAGAAAGTTTGAAGTCGGGAAAAGGAGACTTACTATCTTGGGACTCGAAGTGCACGCATGTATTTATTAAAATAAAGTCAATTATTAAATCTTTATGAAACAACCATATAAGCAATTAAGTATTATTTAAAAAATTTCTTGTCACAAAGTAGTGATATATACGATCGGGTTAAAAACCTAGCTAGCATATGTATTTCTACAAGTGTATTTTAAGGAATTTCCAAAAGAAATGTGTTTCAAGGTCACATGTTCAGGTCTCTGTGTTGAAAAAGAGACGAATTTAAATGTTTTGACCTCTGATTCGAAAGAACCATGGATCAAAGGTCCAATACCTTTTCGTAATCCATAAAAACCTGATCGTGGTTAAATCATCTAAATACGTTAATATGCATAGTTTTAAATCATCATATGAAATTCAATCTATATATCTCTTTCAAAAAAAAAAAAAAATTCAATCTATATATAGTTGTAAGACTATATTAATAAGATTTATAAATTCAGATGAATTGATTGGTGTCAAATTGATTTTTCTTTTCCACAAGATTGGTAACTAGCTTATCGCTAATATACAGTGTTTTGAATAGATTCATTAAGATCATTGATCGATTTTAATTTATAAGATGTTTTAGGTTAAATGTTGAATTGTTGTTGGTTTGATTATTATAGTTTGAGTGTTGGTACCGATAAAAGCTTGAATCCCTGGGCAAATGAAATAGTCCATTAGACAGACAGAATATGGAAAGGATCAAATAAAATGGACAAGATCGGGAATCAAGGATAAAAGTTTGTCTCCTTTAATGTCTAACGGTGAATTACAAAATGTATGTAGAGAGAGAGAGAAAGCATAGAATCAAGAGTTGATAAATATTTTGGTTTTGTGGAGAGATTGATCGCGTTGGAAAAAGAGACGGTCGTGATCTAGGACAGCACTTGCGTTGGTGGCCTCATCTCTATGTCGGCTCGGCTTCAGAAACATATTACTTGGGAACCCCAAATCTTTTTTTTAACTCATTGACATAACTCCTAGTAATCAATTGAAATGTAATAAGGAAAAAGTAATAATTGACATGCAACTTTCCCTAGCTATTTGAGATGTTATACACCGAGTAATAAGAAAACCAACTACTACAACCACTAGATTCATAAGATCACCTAATTGNCTAGATTCATAAGATCCCCTAATTGTTTTTTTTTTTTTTTTTGATAAAGGAGATCACCTAATTGTTGAGGTATATAGACTATAAAGTACTCTGCCGTTATTCCCATATGAAAATATGTATGGTTAATATTTTTATTTTATTATAATAGTATTTAAGTAGAGTTTCTAATACTATTATAAATATAGTGGTATTTCTCTATTGGTGGTGATTAATTATGATCGATTTTCATTATGTTTTGCATTTAGCATTTCCAGTCTAGTTCATGTTCTTTTTTACATTTTGACGGTGGATTTTAATCCGGAAGATTTGGTATACTTTAAAAACATAGTTCTATGACCAATATATTTTTTTTTCTCGTAAAATTTAAGTTGAGTAGCATTTTTTTAATGAAATTTATGTTCTCTTTCTCATATTGATTAATTTTAACATGTTTCAAATGTTACCGTATTAAGATGCGACATTGTAAGATCGAGGGGGGTCAAAATTAGTGGGTTTGAACAGAAAATACAGTGGTCGCAAAGTGTGAAACCGAAAAGATTGGTGCCAAAAGTCCAATAATTTAGAGGACATGTTAATTTGATGATATTACATTAGTATTAGATTATAAACGGAGCAGGAGATGTTCCCGAGCAAGCACGAGTGTGTGTATATTTTTTGTATTTGAACTTTTTTTTGTAATTGCAAAAGTGCTTTCTTTCAACCTCTCTTGTCTTTTTATGTATCCTTTGTTGTTTCTTCTCAGACATTTTTATCTATATATGCACCTCATGTCAATTTCGTTTTTTAATGTTATTATTTTATTTTATCTTGTAAAGTCTTTGGATGTGTGTATATATATATGTGTGCATGTCTGTATGTGTCTAGTATATATGTTCTTCTAAACTCTTTGCTTTGGGATTGGCCATGATGTTGTTTTGTGAGTTTTTCAACTCAAATCTACTGCTATGCCTCTTAGTTATGTAATACTATATTTTAAATATGTGATACCATGTGAAGTTTTATAAAACTCCATATAAACAATGTTAATTAAAATGGAATTGTATCATTTTACAAGAAAAATTAATACCCCTTGACAAAACAAAGAAAATGAATAAAATAAAACTTATCTTTCCATGAAAGCTATATTTAAGTATCCAAAAAATTGTCAATAAAATTATAAATTATTGCCAGTCTTGATTCATACCATGTGAATAGATCATTCTCTTTGAATGATAACATGGCGTTTTACATCATTTTCCAGAGTTATCGACAAAAACAACTGTAAATGTTTTGTAAAGGGCAAAATTTAAAACCTCGTCGCCTGAGAGATTCGAACTCTCGCGGGGAAACCCCATGTACTTAGCAGGCACACGCCTTAACCACTCGGCCAAAGCGACTGTTGTCGTTTGGATCTCTAATAACGTCAACTGATTCATTCACAAAAAGTATCCTCTCGAAGAAGTTGATCCTGCAAGATCGTCTTAATGTGTTAAGGGCCTTTACTTTTACTAAAGGCCCAAGATTAAGAGCCCAATTTAGCTTTATTTTGCCTTTAACAGTTTTTCCTTTCAACATTTTAATTTAAACGCTTCTTCCGTTGAGCTGAGATTTCTAAGGCACGATTCGAATTCGAAGGTTCAGAATCAGAGAAGCTCCTCGAAACTTCCAATCGATTTGATCATCCAGACAGGTGACACAGAAAATAGTTATCGCAGGCGAAATGTTCTACAGAGGGTAAGCCCCAGATTATCTCCGATTTGTTCGTCAATTATTTGATTTTCATTAGTTCCCGCAGTTAGGGTTTTTTTTTTGTATATGCGTTCGATTCATACCTGAATCACTTTAATTCAGCTCCTGGTAAAGTTTTATTTGTTTCGATTCTCTTGAATTGTTATGTTTGCTCGGAAATTTTATACCTGTGATCTCACCGAATGATGTAGGAGGTCTTGCTTTAGTTTGAACAAAATTGAGAACACTGTTTATCCTAAGAAGTGTTTAACTATATGTATATCTGTAATTTGTTTTGGTGAATGTAGATATGGAGATGGTCCTGATGGTCGTGAGATGGGACCTAAGCGTCAAAGGATGATTGATCAAGGTCCTCCAGGACCATTCTATGGACCTCATCCTGGTTCTGGCTTTATGTATAACCCTTATGGATTCGTTGCTCCTCCTCCTCCACCTGCTTTCCCTGTGGTTCGACTCCGTGGTCTGCCCTTTGATTGCGCAGAGCTCGATGTAGCAGAGTTCTTTCATGGTCTAGATGTGGTCGATGTATTGTTTGTTCACAAGAACAATAAGCTCACTGGAGAGGCCTTTTGTGTTCTGGGTTATCCCCTCCAGGTAGATTTCGCCCTCCATAAGAACAGACAGAACATGGGAAGGAGATATGTGGAAGTTTTTAGGAGTACGAAACAAGAGTACTATAAGGCTATTGCTAATGAGGTTGCGGAATCTCGTGTCCATGGTATGGCTAGTGGCGGTGGTGGAGGTGGTGGTGGAGGTGGTGACGGTGGAGGAGGTGGCGGCAGCGGTGGAAGAGGTGGTGGTGGTGTTAGTGGTGGATTTTCACCTCGCAGAAATGTGCAGAAGGCTAGATCGAGTGATGATGGGAAAGAGAGTGCTGAGCATACGGGTATCTTGAGATTGAGAGGATTACCTTTCTCAGCTGGAAAGGAAGACATACTTGACTTCTTCAAAGATTTTGATCTGTCTGAAGACTCTGTTCATGTTACTGTCAATGTTGAAGGGAGACCCACTGGAGAGGCGTTTGTGGAGTTTGGGAGCACAGAAGAATCAAGAGCTGCAATGGTCAAGGACAGGAAGACGCTTGGGAGCCGATACATAGAACTGTTTCCTTCATCGGTTGAAGAGTTAGAGGAGGCGCTATCAAGAGGGAGGTGATCCACCACTTCTCATGGTACTTGCATACCTTTTTTCTTAAATGGTTGTCCTAAGATCACAATTCCGATGCATTGATGGTTCTGGTTTTGATATACTATCTGGTCAGGGAACTAGTTTTATCCATTCTTTAGGTTTTGTTGTGTTGAATTGGTGTAGATTTCCGAGCATCTGCATCAATAGAGTACGTTTTGGATCAAATGGGTGCTAAATTGTCTTTTGATTCACTCGTGTTCCTATCGTAGCTTATTATCGCTGCGCATACCGTAAGAAACCGTTGTTGGATTGTAACATTAGGCTTTTGCTGAAGATGTGGAATAGTAATCTCGATTGATGCTCTTGTGACTGTGAGACATGTGGTTAAAACGACACCGTCTCGAGGGTCGTCAGAAACCTTGAAGAGATAAATCGTTTTTGGAGTCTTTGTAGTGTTTATGTAAACAGACTGGAAAAAGCAATTTGTCTTCATTGATATTTCAGTTTGGTGAGAAAAAACATAAACAGTATGGAGCATTTCTCTGTATTTATTTTCTTGTCTTTGATATTTTCTTGACAAAAATTTCAGACATTATATCGGTAGGGCCAAAACCATTGGACATATATGTCAGTATAAGTACTATGGTAGAATAGTTGTTAGTTTATTTGTTTCTTGCCTTTTTTTCACTTCTACTATCACTTCTAAAACTTATAGCAGACCATGAAACTACAAAAAAAAAATGTACGACTGGATCATAATAATTGTTAAAACATTTAATTAATTCGATTTTGGAAATGTTACTATGCAAGCAGAAGAAACTTTGGGTTTATGCAATTGAAAACTACACCTTGTCTTTTGTCATTATGCTTTCTTGCCCATATCTGAAGATTGAAGGGAGTCTGACAATTATTTAAATTGCACTGTTTTAAGTTACAATAACAAAGAAAGTTATTGTTTAATTAATAGCGCCATCTTTTAACCCAAAAACAAACATCTGTTGGGGGAAATTAATCACTGATTATCTTTAAAAAAATTTTTTGCAAAAGCTAATCATTTTAAAATGTAAATTAACACATTTTACTCTAATTCCTACAACCGTTACGGGGATTTTTTTTTATCGTTTGCTCATACAAATTTTCCCCAATGGTAGCAATCATAATCGTCGTGAGCACCTTGAAGGATTGAGATGCTCTTTCTCTTTTATATGCGCTCTCTTCTTTTTTTCTTTTTTTTGTTTTTGATTTAATTCGGTAACTGTTTTGTCTCATCGCATAGAGTTTTTCTTTGCTGGTAACTTGGTCATCTGCGATGGTTAAATCGGCTTCTTCATAAGGCGTTGGTACGCAAGCTGTTGTTGGGCTCTCAATGTAAGTCTCTTTGGATTTAAAAATTCTTAATCTGACCAAACTAATTCAAATCCAAAAGTCCAAGTCTGCCGTCTTCCACTATTGGTCATGGAGTGTACCGTTATTGAAAAGAATAATAACTCTATAATGGAAAAGTCAGAAAAAAAAACTCTATAATGGAAAAATCATACTTTCTTCAACTTTTTTGCTCTACGAAATAATATGATATTGATAAGCAAAATCAAACTGTTTTGTAATATGATGTTACGATAATAATATTTTTCTTCGTTAGGCCGTAATATATCTTCGTTCGTAACTTAACATACAAACCACCATTAAGCATATATAGACTTACAATAACAATATTTATCTTTCAATAGTCATTAATGTTAGTAACTTAACATACAAACCACCATTAAGCATATATAGACTTGTAATAATAACCACTAAACGTGAAAAAGCCCGAGGGTTTCATAAAGTGCAGATCAACAATGGAACAGACTCATCTTTTTGGACCGACGATTGGTCAGATTTGGGTCGGTTAGGTGATATTATAGGACCACGCGGCTGCATTGACTTGGGAATTCCTGCCACCGCCACTGTTGCTCTTGCAATGGACTCTCACCGCCGTAGACACCATCGGCTTGGGATCCTAAATCGAATTGAGGAGGAGCTTGCCAAAGTAACTCAACGCAGGACTGAATGTTGCGATATCTCCCTTTGGCGATTCTCGGGGGACATTTTTAAGAATAATTTTCACCACGACAGGCACGTGGAACTTGATAAGGACCGCGAAGCCGCGTTTGGACTGGTACAAAGGAATATGGTTCTCTAAAGCCACTCCAAAGTACTCATTCCTTGCGTGGCTAGCAATCAAAAACCGGCTATCAACGGGTGACCGAATGCGAAGCTGGAACCTAGGAATCAACTCGACTTGTGTTTTCTGTGATCAAGCGGAGGAAACAAGATCGCATCTATTCTTCACGTATCCTTTCTCGGCGGAAATCTAGGCAAACCTGGCTGGTAACTTACTTCGGTCGGAGTTTACAACCAATTGGGATGCTCTAGTGTACCTTTTGCATACATCTCCCTATGACAGGCTCACCACCTTCCTAGTGCGATATGTGTTTCAGGCAACCCTCTACCATGTATGGAGAGAATGTAACTGTAGACGACACGGCGAGACCCCCTCCCCATCAGCTACACTCATTCACTCTATTGACAAAAATGTTCGAAACAGAACCAGCTCTCTACGAAGCACGGGAAACCATAAGTTCGAGGGGGGTTTGATCCTGTGGTTCTCCTCACGTCCATAGTCAAATAGCCATCTATAGTGTTTTCATTCGGTTCTTTTATTATTTCAGCCTCTAGTTTAAATTTTATCTACTCTTTTTAGCTATACCGACGCATTCTTTGTAAAAACGATTTTTTTTTTGTTAGAATAAATTTTACATTCAATTCAAAAAAAATAAAAAAAATAATAATAACCACTAAAAAGATGAAAACAAAAATAGCAATTCATACATGCATTATTTTGTAACGAATTTAAAATGAATAAAAATACAAAGTCGTTTATCTGTGTGAACACTTGAGGCGTATGAGAATCTAAATAGCCGCTTTGCATAGTGAATCCTATTTTTAGGATCCCATGACAAGAGCCAATCTCGCATATTTATGTACTTTTGGGGTTTTTAAAAGGTTTGTTCACTTTTAATTTTTACTATTAAAAACAAATTAGGATTGCTGTTTCTGATACTAATTAATACGGGTACAACCATACCTCAACTAAAATCGGAAAGAGTTAGTTGGGGGTGTACACAAACCCATATTTGTAGCTATACTTATATACATTGAATTTCCATGTCAGTCCACGTGATTTCCTTCTTACATCAAAGTTTGTGTTTACTTTATCTTATTATTTTTCTTTTATTTTTCCGGTAACCCTTTTTTAATTAACTAGTATATTTTTCCTCTCATACAATGTAATGCAGGACTCTTTATTTATTTTAAAAATCTTCAAATTTTACTACCTAGATCGGTCTATATCATGCGAGAACATTAAAAAAAAACAAAATCAGTACCGTAGAAAAATATACTTTCTATATATTCTTACATAAAGATTGGTGTATCAAAACTTTAAGGCAAACAGTGCTAAACTGATATGATTATTTAATCTTTTATATGAGACTGAATTGCTCTAGATCATTTTTTAGATTTTTTGTTCTTTTTGCTTTCTTAATTTACAAAGGGATTGTTTAGTTTGAACGATCATGTCCAAAATTTTGGATTATTTTTATCTTAATTAAACAATCAACAATCGATTTTTAATTAATGTAAAGTTAGAAAAAGATATACACTCTCTATAATGAATGTAATTTTAGGAAAGTGTTATGTGATGATTAATTAGCATTTTTGGTCTCACATTCTGTAGACGACTATTTGGACGGCAGAAAACGTAGTTACCAGTAATGTAACCTGATCTACTCAAAAAAAGGAAAACAATAAATGAATGAAAATGGAAAAAAGGTCAATTTTCTGGTTTGTCGCTGTCGGGGTCCTATGTGCATCCAAATCCAAATAATATACTTATAACCCTTTTTTAGGGCTCGTCACTCTCTCTCTCTCTCGTCCGACACCATATATGGTATTTAATAGGAAGTTTTTTACTATAATTCCAAAATTTTACAGTCACCATGTGAATTTTCAAAGAGTCAAGTTTGTGCACCAGCACCACTGTAAACCTGATTTTATGACATCATGTCTGTTACCTTACAAAGATACGCCTGTTTTATTTTATTTTAAATCTTTTTTATAGTGGCTCAAGATAATTCTTTGAAATATTAGAGAGTAAAAAGTAAAATTTGATGGAAAAAACAAAAGTAAAAGAAAATGAATTTTAGAGGGTAACATTTTCTTCATAAATTTCGTACAGTAAAATTATATTTTGTACTTACCCTTTTTACCCACCTTTAAGCAAAACAGAGCTAATTTTTTGCTTTCCTTTCTATCGGTTAAAAAGAAACAGAATTTGTAGTACAATTCAATTTTGATGAAAATTATTAAAACTTTTTACCTAGTCAAAGCCTTATTAATGCTTATGCTTTTAGTCTTTAAAAACGGCAAATAAAAATATGCTACCCATTTTGTTGGTCAGACTTACATGTAACTGCATGCCATTGATCCTTAAAAAAAAGAAATCTTTTTACCTTTTTAAAGATTAGTCCATCACTTTTATATTGTTTGTTCGTCTCAGTGAAAACTTTAGGTAGTCAAAATTTAGAAACTTTAAAGTGACACTCCCACTAACGTGTTGACTCGTGTCTCGTACTATATATGCTAACCAAGCAAGTAGTAAGCAACTTCTTCTTCTCTCTTTCTCTCACCTAATCTCGCAAAACAAAAACCCTTTTTCTTCTGAAAAAAAATCCCTCTTTTTTTTTTGGTTAGGTCTAAAGATGCCATCAAAAAAAGCAAGAAAACCAAATCGAGCTGAGAAGAAACTCAGAAGAACCCATTTCAAGAAACAACTTCCACAACACAAGAACACCGACACAACTACTACTCTCGATCAAACATCTCCATCTAGTATTGTCTCTACATGCTCTTCCTCAACGACGTCGTTTTCTCCTCAAGATACAAACTCCTCTGTTCCCTCTCCTTCTCCGGCGGTGCTGACGTCACCGGGCGGTGGCGGTTGCTGTACACCGAAAGCTCAGAAGTCTAGGATACCGGAGATGCTGACGTGTCCACCGGCGCCGAAGAAGCAAAGGGTCCCACAGAACTGCGTATTACGACGGAGACAAATCGTTTTCTTTGCTCCTCCGGAGATAGAGCTCTTCTTCGTCAAAGCACACGATCGATGAACAGATTTCAATTAATATTATTAGTTTTTTTTTTTTTTTGTTATTGATGATAGGATCGATACAGAAAGTAGTGTGAGAAGGTTATCAAAATTCATCTCTTTGATTTGTTAATACAATAACGAAGAGTATATTATTATGTTTCGTGTGATGTTTTTATTTTTCTCATTATTTTGGTTTTTTTTGTTTTACATTTTGTTCCTTTGGCGCTTGTTTTTTTGGGATAATTTTGAATGAAGTCGGTTTGAGTTTTGTGGTAGGGTATATATGAAAATCAACTACGATTTAAACTATAATTGATACCCAACCCTTTAATTATTTTATACTTTTCTTGCTTCCCCTTTTTCCAAGTGCTATGTGTTAGGTTGCTACTGACTTTTAATTTCCGGCGTGTAAATTTGGTGTGGATTGATGATAGAGGTCCCAAAAACAGTAAGACACAAGATTTTTTTAATGGATAGTTTCGACTACCTCTTTTTGGTTTTTTATTTATTTAAATAGCAAAGTACAATGAATAAAGAAATGGGAAAGTGGAGTCATTGACTCCTACAAGTTAGGGAAATAGGAAAGTGGAGAATGGGCCTATAAACTAGGAAGACCAATTCTTTTATTTAACAAAAACAGAAATAAACAAAAACAGAAATAAACAAAAACATAAGTGAACGAGAATCAATTCAAACCAATTGATGAGTCGATTAATTATGAACCCATCAATACTTCCTCTCTGAAAAATAACCTTGTCCTCAAGGTTGGTGTTGAATCTTGGAAAGCTTGCTTTAAGTTGTTTTTCCTTCTCCCATGTGGCTTNTCCTTCTCCCATGTGGCTTCTTCCCATGCAGCTTTGTAGATTAGAAAGGATGTTGATACCACGATTCGTGGTCCCGATCAACAAACCCGAGAAGATGAAAGAGTATGTAATTTTTTTTTTTTTTTTTAACAAAGGATAAAGAAGAATGATGAACCAAAATGGTGCATCGTAAGCTTGATAGATCTCGATGATCGTTGATTCCGAA